>JARHVA010000410.1:5142500-5150000 GCA_037957365.1 Torreya grandis
TCAAAGTAGTGCCATCCATAAACTGTAAGTGAGATTGTTAAGGTAGACCCCCACCCCGACCCTTAAATGAAACCTAACTCCACATTCCTTTTTATCAAGCATCCCAAACCCTCAACAACAAGAAGAAACAAGGAGAGAGGGGGTCACCCTGCCACAGACCCCAAGAGGCACCAAAAAGCTCAGAGTGCTTGCCATTTATTAACACAGAGAAGGATACCGAAGTAACACAACTCATAACCCAATAAATCCACTCATCCCCAAAACCAAAAGCACCTAAAACCTTCTGAAGGAAGGACCATCAAACGTGATTATAAGCCTTAGCCATATCAAGCTTGATGAACATTGACTTATCTTTGGAGTTGGCCATAGAGTGAATGGTTTCAGATGCAATAATGATCCCATCCAAAATCTGACGTCCCATTGCAAAACCACTATGTTCTTTAGAAATCAACACTTTAAGCCTTTTTTTCAACCTATCAGCAATCAACTTAGAGATAATTTTATAAATCACATTGCAAAGAGAGATAGGCCAAAATTGACTTAACCTATCCGCCCCCTCACACTTTGGGATGAGAGCAAGGAAGGTAGAATTCAAGGCCTATAGCATCTGTTTATTCTTATGAGGCTCTTGAACAACTACCAACAAGTCCAACTTGATAATCTCCCAAAATTCTTGAAATAACTCAATTGGGAAACCATCAGGGCCAAGAGCTTTCCCCTCTTCATTTGAAACACAATCCCCTCTAGCTCCTCAATCATGATATTATTCTTAAGCTACTCATTCATCTCCCTAGAAACCAAAGAAGGAATATAAGAAATAACTTGAGATTCCTCATCAGAACCCCGTTGCGAGTCCTCTCTGAATAATGAAGCAAAATATTTCTTAGTTTCCCATGTAATTTCATGGAAAGAAGAAAGAGTTTCACCCCTATCATTCACCAAAGCAAAAATAGAATTGCCCTGTCTCCTAGATTTCACTAAGTTGAAGAAAAAAGCAGTATTTTTATCCCCTTCTTGAAGCCACTCAATTCAAGCCTTTTGTTTCCAAAATACCTCCTCTCATAGCTCACACTCTTCTAATGATTTTAAGCCCTAGTCTCTTCCCGCAGTAGGTCCTCATTCATTCCATCCTCTCTAATCAACCTCATAATACCATCTAACTTAGCTTGGGTAGTAGTCTTCTCATAGAAAATGTTTCCAAAGCATTATCGATTCCAATGTATAAGTTGATACTTGAAAAATTGAAGTAACTTAGAAAAAAATTACATTGTTATACCATAAGCAAGTCTACCATACCTCCACCACTCAGCAATATAGTCGTTGAGAGAGGAGTCACGCAACCACATTAGCTAGAACTTAAAAGTAGGAGATCGAGGTACTCAAGCTGAAGAAATAGCTAGATTGATAAGCCAATGATCTAAGCCCCTCCAATCCAAATTTTTTGATCTAGAACACCACAACCCACCAACCCAATAGCAAGAAACCAAAAAGCCGTCAAGTCACTCTACAATGCAGTTATTCCCAATCCTCTGATTATTCCAAGTAAACTATCCATTAATGGGATTGATATCCACAAGATATAAAACTAAGATATTATCCTAAGTAGCATTATGGAAGGCTCTAGCCTCACAATACCACCCTTCTTCTTAGCCAACTCAAAAATAACATTGAAGTCTCTAGCCATTATTCACATATGGAAAGGAGCCATGCTTCAGACAAACTAGATATAGGACCACAAAAGTTGTTTACCTTGAAGATCATAGGTGCATAGATATTGGAGAAGAGAACCATCTCCCCCATCTCAACACAAGATGTAATCATAGAGATATAAGACTACAAGGATAACCACCAAAGAGGGTGAATCTTTCGAGGATTCCTTAAACAAGCCACTCCCCCTGCAGAGCCTTGATCACCAATACACTGGCACTCTCCAACCCCCCCCCCCAAAGCTTAGGCACTAAACCAAACATACCCTCCACTAATACCTTAGTCTCCTATAGGAAAAGAACATTAGGAGATTGACTTCTAACCAAATCCTAAACAACTTTTTGTCTAGGGCCACTGTTCGAGCCCCTTACATTCCAAGATAGAATGATCATTTTAAAGGGGTCAAAAAATGAGAATCAAGAGTCTTAACAGACCCTAACTCTACCAAAGTTTCTTCTATTAATTTAATCTTTTCCAAATCTTTTTTCTCCCAAGCTTGGATGACTTCTCCCTTGCTCCTTTTTTTAGTTCCTTTTGAAGAAGACCCAAATGAGAAGAAGAAGACTTATCAATCTTCACCCCCTCAGTACCTATATTTGAAACAATAGGAGATCCATCCTCCCCACCCTTCTTCCTTACTGTAATAGGAACCGATTCCCCCTGAACTTCCATTTGAACATTAGTGTCCATTTACAAAGCCCTAATATCTTGTAGACCCTGAGTAACTTTTAAAAGAAGGCCCTCCTGTCTTGTAGCCAAAGCATCCTGATCTAGATTCATCAAACCTAGATTCACTTCCTACTGGCTAAGATCATCTAAGACTTCAAATCTATTGAAAGAGTCTTCCTCCTGTCTTTCCTTCAAATTCCTCTTTTAACCTCGATTCTTATTTTGAGCCTTGATGGGAACAAAACCAGCAGCCCCATCTGCATCACCAAGAATGGGTTCCTTCCCCTTTTCAACCCTAGGGGGGTTATGGGGTGGTTGAGAAGGCTGGGAATCCATAGGTCTAGCTTTTGGGCATCTTCTCTGAAAATGACCATATTCATGATAGAGACGACACTGAAAAGGAAGAGTTTCATAATCCAACTGTTACACCCAAGAGTAAGGACCCACACACATATCCATCAAATCTAGCAAAGGTTTACTTAAATCAATCTCAACACAGATATGAGCAAAAGTCATCATATTTTTACCTTGAGTCTATTGTGAAGTACCAACTGGTTTTCCTAGCATCGAAGCCAACAGATGTAAAACATCCTCCTACCAACATTCCATAGGGAACCTTGGAAGATGAACCCACACTGAAACCTGATTCAGAAGCTCTTCAATAGGATTGAAGCCCACATGCCAAGGTTTAATAAATAGCCCAATCTAGATATGAAAATAGGGGCCTCCTTCAAAGGCCTTGTTGCAGTTTACCAAGCAATTGAATGAAACCATGAAAAATATATTTGCTAAAATCATTACCTCCATTTCTCCCTCAGGGATCCAAGTCTGTTGGGCCCATGATTCAAAAAATTGTAATGAAACTTTCATCCCCATAAACTTGCACAATAAAGCATGTTTTGAATAATATTCAATATCCTCTGCAATCATATCTACTGGGATAACTAGTTTTGGCTTCACCTCACAACGTTCAAGACATCCATTGATCTTCATAATCTAAGTACCACTAGACAAGACTGATCCAACCGCGGCTAGCACTAGCGAGAACAAGTTATTATCAAAAACCTTCAAAGCATTTAAAGTAGAATTTGCACAAACCATTCCTGAGTGATAATCCATCTTGTGACAAGCCCATAAAGACTCCCCAATCAGTGTTGCCATTAAACCAAACCAAGGTGAGTAAGCAGGGCTCTAAGAGAAGGAACCACCACTAGGTTTTAGCTGACCTAGAACCTAGCACTACCTTTGAACTATAGACCAATACAACCAGGGACAACACCCCCCTACGGCCTCCAATCAAGACAATGAACCCCCCCAGCACGCATGGGCAAGGATGCACCAATACCAAAAAAAATTGTTTTTTATTTTTGCTGACACCGCAGTCCCACCCCTCCTCCACATGCATTCACTCCCCCATGGCGTGGCCACGAACAAACACTAGGATCAGGCTAGGGCACGCTCGCCCTAGCTTGACCAACACCCTATAATGGTGAGCGTCAACCACCATGAACTATAGGGTCATCTATTTTGACTGACTCTGCATGTTTTCACTACTAAAATCACTGCTCTACAGTCGTTCTTTCCATATGTAATCATTTTATATGTTAATATTTAATAATAGTAGATAATTATGGTTTTTTGGTATTTATAAAAAAAGTTAATTATAGTTTAATTTTTTAAAATAAAAGATTGAATATTTTATATGTAAAATATAAAATATTATCATGGATAATTTTAATTATATTATATATTATTATATAACATATGTATATATGTATGTATTTCATTACTTTTTATTAACTGTATATTATTATGAATGTTTTGTATTTATAAAAAATGGTTAATTGTAGTTTAATTTTTTGAAATAAAAGATTGAATATTTTATAAGCATGGCATGGCCACGATTGAATTTTGAAACCAAAGAGTAGCAAAGAGAATATGCTCAACAATATCAAATACAACAATGTGAACAAAGGACAGAAGAACAAAGATGACAACACAATGAGAATGAAAGAGAAAGATGTGCAAAATGTAGGGCATAAATGCCAATTCAAGAGTTGGAAGCAAAAATAAGAGAACATTCCCTAGAAATGATAGCATATCATGCAAGAACATCATAATATGGCCAAAAAATATTAAGAAGAATAATGTAAAGAGAAATACATTTAAATGAATTCACAGAGGAAGAAAGAAACCATCTATAAGAACATAATCATGAAGCAATTATAAGACATCATTGAATAAATGCTAATGTTGATGCTAACTCTGAAGAAGTGAATTCAATGACCATAGAATGTGTGTTAGAAGTCCTAGATAATAAATAAATAAATGCAATAGATGATGATGTTGAAAATAGTATACAAAATACATATGATCGTAGTGGAAATATTGAGTTAGATTTGAAGATGTTAAAAATAATTTTTTGCCATCATCTAAAAAATTGGATTTGCCAAGTATGTTTTATATTTGTAATGGAATTTACCTTGGCATAAATATATCTCGAGCACCTGAAGGCCCAATTTTCCATATATGTCTATAGGATAAAAATGATAATTGATTTTCAACATCAAAAAATATGGATCTTGGTCCATAACTGCCAAAACTTATATGTTTAACCCAATTAGAAGAGATGTTAATAGAACAATTAAATCTAATCCTACAAGTCACATGCACAATTAGAGGTTAATACAAATATAAAGGACATACAATAAATTTTCCATAAGAAGTGAAAGAAATTGCTAAGGTCTTACCACATCAAATAAAGGATTTACTGATCATTGTTATTTGAAGAAGAGATCAACATGGAATGAATTATTACTTTACAGTTAATAGAGATTCTATAGGGAACTAAAATATAAAATAAAACTTGAAAATTTTTATAGAGATGTTCAGATTGATGAAAATGTACTTATCAAACTTCCACCCAAATCTAAGAAAAATATCTTTGACCAATTAAACTATGTACATATGGAGTTCGATTCAAATGTGAATGAATATGTATTTCAGGGTCCAATGATAGAAATGGATGAAGTAAATATCATCAATCACATGAATTTAGTGGTTTTAAAATCCCCAAATGCCATGAGAGAGATGGAATTAATCCATTCATGGGTGAGTAATCTTAATTCAGAACCTGGTGATCTGATAGATTGGCCAAGAAATCATGCATTTCATATAAATGAGTATGTCCTAGAAGTTTTAAATGATATGGCCTTCCCCACATTATTTCCATATGGAAGATGTGATTGGATGTAATTGAGAATGAAATGAGTGCATATACATGAATTTGTTAAACATTTGATTCGATTAAGGGATCATCATTTTGGATGACACCCATGATTTAGATATTACATGATGAACATGATTATGAGACATCGTGCATAAAATTCATCTACAGTGTTTATGAAAAATATTATACAATACATGCCAATCACCATCAATGAATTATATGAGCATATGTACAATGTGACCCACTCTCATCTAGCTAATCATTTGATGTATTTCAATACCAAATTGAGGGGTACAAGGTCTTATTGGTAAAACATTTGTTGCAGAATTGAATCACATGTTGCATCAAATTGGAACACAAAAAATTTTATTCATGTTGAGTGTAGTTAATATTTATTGGCCTAATCTACATGTGCTAATTCTAGGTAAACCACCAACCAATCCCTTATAATCATAAAAATGGCATCGATAGAATATTATTGACTATCCTCATATAGTGGCATACTACATGCACTTGTGACATATTTTTTTCAAAATGAGATACTACAAAAAGGAAGGAAAGTGAATGATCATTTCTCTATATATGAATGTCAACATATAGGTTCACCATATGTGCATGAGTTCATATGGTTAGAGGGAGCACCAAACATGGATAACCTTGATTGGACAAATAATCATGATCTAATAAATGCTCAAAAATACTTTGATTTTGTTGTCCATGCATGGAATCCACATCAATGAAACATACAGGTATACTATCAATATTTTTCATATCTAATTTTCACATAATAAATAATATGTTCCATACTTATAGATAAAAAATTTATATATGATGCAATATAGGTATCACAAAAAAATTATCCAACATCCATGTCTTTAAAATACACATCAACTGGCACAAGTGGATCTTGACCATGACTATGAAGAGTTTCTCAATTATGTATGGAATCATACAATGTGTAGAGAGGATGTTTGCCTACATAAAAAAAGAGGAAAGATTGTTTGTAGGTAAGATATTCATAGGTTCATTTTTTTTCTATATATAAATATAGTATAATGTGTTTACATAAAATATTTTTTTTATTAATTTTATAGGTACAATACACCATGGCCATTGAATCTAACTGGATCAAAATTATTTCAAGACCCATAAATAGGAGATAAAAATATGATCCTACAAGAAATGATGATTATTTAAATACACATAACTAAAATATGCTACAATTATGGAGAGAAAAAATTAGATTGGCAACCTGTGATTTCAAAACATGTGATAATCAATTACATTTCCAAATATGCAACAAAATCTAAGAAGAGTTCTAACACTTAACATAAAATGTTAATGTAACTTGTAAACATTAAAAACCTTGATGAATTAGTAGCTAGAGCATATAGAAGTCTCATAACATAAATCCTTGTTGAAAGAGACAATGGGGCACAGGAGACATGCCATATGATGTTATAGCTTCCATTGGTAGAAATAAGTAGAGTGTTTGTCACTTTGAATGTTTCACATGAGGTGCTCAAACTAGTGACACATTCTAAAAAATAAGAAAATGCTAAACACTTAAAATATTTCATTGATGGATACATGAATAGACCTTATGAAATAGAAACTTTTTCACTTATAGAGACAGCTAGATCATGGTCATATAATCCTGAGTGATGGTGAGTTAATAAATGGGAGGATAGGAGTGTGGAAACTATTATGACTATATTCCCAAGATTTGATTTAGTACCAGTACAAGAATCATAAAAATGGGTTGATTTTTATTGGTTAGATGATTTTCTTTACAAGTTATTTCGTGATATAGAAAGAGATATCAGACTTGATGATGATGATATAATAACATCAAAATGGGAGTCATTTGATTAAAATTCTTGGCATGTGGAGTG
>JARHVA010000410.1:5155000-5285000 GCA_037957365.1 Torreya grandis
TTTCATATCTATTTTTTACATAATAAATAAGATGTCCCATACTTATAGATAAAATTTTATATATGATGAAATATAGGTATCACAAAAAAATTACGTAACATTCATGTCTTTAAAATACACATCAACTGGCACAAGTGGATCTTGACCATGACTATGAAGAATTGCTCAATTGTGTAGAGCGTCATACAATGTGTAGAGAGGGTACACACTTACATTATAAAAGAGGAAATATTCTTTGTAGGTAATATATTCATACATTCATTTTTTTCTATATGTAAATATAACATAATCTATTTACATAAAATAATATCTTCTTATAGGTAAAATGCACCATGGCCATTGAATCTAAATGGATAAAAATTATTTCAAGACCCAAAAATAGGAAATAAAAATATGATCCTATAAGAAATGATGATCATGTAAATACATATAACTAAAACATAGTACAATTATGGAGAGATAATTTAGATTGGAAACCTATGATTTCAAAACATGTGGTAATCAATTACATTGCCAAATATACAACAAAAGCTGAGGATAGTTATAAAACTTATCATCAAATGTCACTGAAATTTACAAACATTAAAAACCTTGATGAATTAGTAGCTAGAGCATATATAAGACTCCTAATAAAAACCCTTGTCAAAAGAGACAATGGGGCACATAAGACATGCCATATGTTGTTTTAGCTTCTAGTTGTATAAATCAATAGAGTGTTCATCACTTTGAATGTTTCACATGAGGTTTTAAAAATGGTGACACATACTATAGAACCAAAAAATGATAAACACTTAAAATACTTCATTAAGGGATACATGAACATACCTTATGAAATGGAAATTTTTTAACTTATAGAGACAACTAGATCATGGTCATATAATCCTAGGTGAAAGTGAGATAATAAATGGGAGGATAAGAGTGTGGCAACTATTGTGAGATTATTCCCAAGGTTTACTATAGTAGAAGTATAGGAATAAAAAAAATGGGTTGATTTCTATTGGTCAAAGTTATTGCTTTACAAGCCATTTCGTGATATAGAAAGAAATGTCAAACTTGATGATGATGATATAATAACATCAAAATGGGAGTCATTTAATTGCAATCCTTGGCATGTAGAGCAAAGGACTATGCCAGATGATCATGAAAATCAAAGTGATGTTGAATGTGATGATGTTCAAGTTCATCAAAATACAATAGAACTGTTGACTACTTTTTCCCCATAGACCAAAATGGATCAACCCCCTATAGTTAGAATCTTATACAGGGGATTTTTTATAATTTTATATGGTATGTTACAGCTTATTTGATGTCATTTCAGATGACATTCTAATTTATGGCCATGGTCTAACTTAGTCCTTATGTATTTTGGTGTCTTAAGGGTGATTTTTTGATCATATATGCAAGTAGCATATTTTCATGGTGTTGAACAATTGCAAGAGTAGGTCTAGAAAATCCTAAGGTTGCACTTGGGAGATATTTCAACTTTTGACCAAGTGTTAGAGCATTTAGAATTCTTTTAGAGGAATTATCCACACAAAGTCCATAATAAAAGTATAAGGCATATTTACCTTAGAGAAATTATTTCACTTTTTAGGCTAAGTGTTATTTTCTTTCAAGAGTTTTGTTTCAGGTCTTTTGGGCTAAGTGTCAGGAATTATTTTAGACAATTTATCCAAAATAATAACCCCAAATGGCATTTCTTTAGGAAAATTTACCCTACAAAAATCCCAAAAGGTATTTCTTTGAGAAGTGGACCTTTACAAAAAGTCTGAAGGGTGTCCTTTTCAAGAAAAGTGTCCCAAACACTTTTCTTGAAGGATTTTTTTATTCACCAAAAGGTCCAAAGAAGAATTTACAAAGGCTCTTTTCTTAGGAAAATGGACCAATGCAAAAGCTCTGAAGGGTATTTTCAAAGGGTACTAGGATATTTTGAGAAGGTTGATGGGAAATTATAAGATCATAATTATTGCAAGAAAATTATCCCTCAATAATTTCCTTGAAGGTCAACTTATTTTGGATATTTTATCTAATACACAAAGCCTGAAGACAAGGTTCTAAATGGAAGAAGTAGTCCAATATCTCAATTTGATCGCAAGGCTTTTAAGACACTTGGGGTTCATTTAAAGTGTAAATTACCATTTTTTAAAGACAAGACCAGATTTGCATAACCCCCATGGGATGCCAAGAATGCTTAGAATGGATTAGAAGAGTATGAGATCCAATTGGCTCTTCATTATGTTCATTGAGATACTTGGGCCTAGTAAGAAAAATTTTGAGTAGGCACTTTGTTGACATCACCATTTACACATGTCGATGAGTTAGAGAGAATCAGTCATAAGGGTTTGTTCAAATTTGTGACTAGATCATATGCATGAAGTTATAGGTCCTTTAACTAAATGCATCAAAAGATATGAAGATCCAAAGTTGTCTTCTTAGTCAAAATCTGCTAAGTTTCCATACTTAGCCAATTTGTAAGGAGCTCAAATGAAACCAAGTGTGTATATTAATAAGGCCATATCTCACACATGTAGTAGCTATAGGAGAAAATGATCATACTAGTTTACTTAGCTTCATCCCTAGTTGTTATATGTTAAGTTTCAGATCATCCATCAAAGCACGATAGAAGTCATGCATGTTCAAAGTTGGCTCCTCAATCTGATTTCACTAAGTTTCCCATACTTAGCTGAATGAACTAGATCGTCACCATATCGACACATAGGATAAAATAAACCAACCAAATTTTACATTCAATATCTTCATTAAAAAGGCTCTTAAGACTAGTGGATCAAGTGGGTTCATTCTTTTTGGACTGAATAATGTATCTTAAAAGTTTTGTGCCTCCATGACTTTTACACTTCAAGTTATAGGCCTTTAAAGTTAGACTTGCAACATAATACATTCACATTGGCATCAAATTTAAGATCATGCAAAAATAATTATTTTTAGCTTAGATTTGATGGTCTGTAGAACATCAATGATGATTGCTTGAATGTCATTTTATGGGAGTAAGGATGTCAATTTTAAGATCATGAACTAACTATCAGCTTTAAAATAGTGAGTCTCAATAGATCAATGGTTGGAATTTTCTCAAGCATTTAGATCTAATGGTGAGTGAAGGTCAAAGGGTTCAGTGAATCTCAAGAGAAAATATGTGCATAACAAGTGTCAATCATGAGTTTAAGTAGTAGAGGATCAATGGATGAAACTTGATTGTTCAAATCAAGATCAATAGAATGAGATGAATCAAAAGATAAATGATCTAAGCCAGTCATCAATGGATAATTAGATGAAGGCCAGTCTAGGTGACTTAGACAAAGGTTGATAAAGTAATTTTTGATGGTGTGAGGTAAATAAAAGGTATGGATATAAGTTTAAGCATGGTTCAATTCAAACCAAAGCTAATATTTTGAATGATGCTACTGAGGTAGACATACAAATATCGATAGTTTCATCTCCAAAGGCCAACTGTATAAAAAGAACCCTGATCCTCACCATTTCATGCAATAGTGAACCAAAAAATAATAGTTAGCACTAAGATAAAGCCCTAATAGATTGATCTAATTTTTCTAACTACATTAATACTGTAACTCAGCTCAAAATAACTTGATCCCACCATTGTAACCATCAACGAAGGTCAAGGAGGGAATATTATAACTATACAACCACTTGAAGTGTCTGAGATCAATCAAAAGGTATGAAAGAGTATAATTTATAGAAGCAATTGTAACTATGCTTCAAACATTCAAACTGATTGGTTTCCCTTTCCAACACCAAGCATCCCTTTCTCTTCCTTTCTTCTATAAATATATCTCTTGATCTATTCTAAAGTACCACCACACCATGTATGTTAAAGGCCTACTATATTAAGGTTATATTTTACCTTTGAGCATTAATACAAGTTTGTTTCCTAGTTTTGAACAATTGTCTAAGTCTTTAAGTGATGTATGGTGATGAGAAGTGATAATTCTCTATCCTTCCCTTATCCTTTCATGTTTGAGCAAGAGTTCCTAGTATAATAGGTTATATAGAGTGCAGTCTAGTGTGTAAAGATTTTTTTACATGTGAAATTATCATTAGAGTGTTTAATCTACCCTCTAGTTCATTTTCCTTGTGTTGCTACTCACATCTCATCTCTGTATTGAAATCCTCATGTTATAACCCATTAAATCTTAGAATCTAGTCTGTATGTTTTGTTTCATCATGGTAGAAATATCATGGTCATGTGGAAGACATTATTGGTGTATCAACTCCTTTAGAGTAGGTTCAATTTCTACATTTATATAACTATTTTCCCCATAAATAAGTAGTAGTTTAGGTGATAAAAATTGCACTATATATTCAGGGAGCTAGCCCTTAAACCTAGAGGCTCATTTTTGATATAGGTACACTCACATACCTAAAAATGTTCCCATGTTACCCAAATATAGAAGAAACCTAAAAAACCTCTTCTAGGGTGCTATATTTGGTGACAACAATTCTAGCATGCCCGTTGGGACCCCATTATCTTCAAAAAAATTTATCAAGGTAAATGTTGGTCTTGACAAATACTAGCTACAAATTGGTGTTGTACTCAAAATTTGGTGACTCCTTAAAGTAAATATTATTTTAGATTATTATTTTATTATAAAATTTCCCCCATAATTCATGGTACTCACTATGTCATCCTTTTCTAGAATATCCAATCCTATTAATCCACCCATTTAGCCTAAGATCCCTCTTACAATTCAGTATCCATAGCCTAATCTTCCCTTTGAAGAATGAGTAGAATTTTCTAGGGAGGAAGAGGATGAAGAGGATGAATAATTTAAAGATATTGAAGAAGAATACATAGCTTCAACATATATAATCCAATACAACTTAATGCATATGATTCCATCCCTCTTAATGCTACAAAAGGTGTGCCCACATTCAATGGTAAGAGTCATATCACACCTAGTGAGCACATTAGAGATTTTTCTAATTTTTTTGGTTTACACAATATAATTCAAGAGAACATTTCTATTAGGATCCTTGTCATATCCCTTAAAGGGAAGGCTCCTGATTAGTATAGGACTCTATAAGGTGGATGCATCACATGGGATGAGTTTGGAGTGTTGTTGACCTCCAAATTTGGAAATGAAAGTGACCATGCTTCTCTCATACATCAACTTAACATGATAAAGAGGGGACCCAAATAGATAATACATGAATTTAATGAAAGGTTTTATAACACTTGGCATAGGTTACCTCTTCCTATGATACCACCTTTTAGTTTTGTTTTTCCTACTTATTTTAGAGCCATTGGGAATGAAATTGTTATCATGCTTAAATCTATGGGAGGATCCACCCTCCCTAAAGCATATGATCTTTCTATGAAAACTAAAAAATAATCTCATCCAAGATAGAAGGTTTCCACCTAAAGTTTCTATGCCTCCTTTGTCTCATGCTTATTCTAGTACTCTAGATGTATCCCAAGCTCCTAATGCCAATACGAAAACTAAGGTAGCTCCTAAGCAAGCAAAAAATAGTGTTGATTGGAAAGCAAAGTTCCTAGCCTTAGAGGCTCAAAATAGACAATATAATGTGAAAAAATGTGCTTATCATAACCCTTACCCCTATAATCAATAATATGGTCAATAATATGGAAGATAGAGAGGCCAATGGTAGCTTAATCCCAATAGGCCTGGTAATGCATACAATTTTAACTCGACCACCAATGCAAAGGTGATGGTACTAGTTCATAACAATTTGGTGTAAAGAGAAGATTGACAATAAGACCAATTCATGGATGCCAATTAGAATAGAGAAAAAGATCTAATGGATCAAGGGGTATTCACTCCCATCCTATCAAATGAAGATGAGGTGATGATGTAAGTTAATGAGGGTTGGCAATCTCAAGGAGAGATCTTCACCAATTTTCTAGTTAAAGACACTTTTATGCTAAATCAAGGAGCCTTTATTTTGGACAATACCAAGGCCAAGAGGAAGGCTCTAGGAGGTGGAAACAACATGCCTACTTTCTCATCCAATCCTCCTATAAGGCAACAAGACACAACTACAAGTGTGATAGTTTCAAAATCTTTTGTGGCAGTTCCAAAGGCTTTTACACATCTAATAAGTCAAAATCTGGTAAGGTCTGCCCTTATTATTCAAATTACAAGTAATTATCTACCTAAAAAATCCTAAGAGAAGTAGGTATGTCTTCTCTAAATATCATAGATTATTTGAATAATACTAAAACATCCATTTCTCTTTGAGATGTCCTTCATATGCCTAGTCAAAAGGAACTCCTACAAAGGTAGTTATCCGCTATCCCTGCTAGTACCTCAGCCTAAAATTAAATTCATAGCCACATTTATCATATAAATTATCCTAGTACCATTATTGAACCATATACTAGGGATGAGAAACCTCCATCTTTTTACCTCACCCTCATTATAGGTGACAAATTTGTACATATTTGCATAATCTATAGTGGAGCTTCTACTTCTACAATGACCAAAATTGTAGCTGACAAGTTGGGCCTAAAATATGAGACACATATAAAAGGGGTCCTTAAATTATATGGTACACCTACCAAGATGGTAGGGATGATAAAAGGATTTAAGGTTTTCCTGCATGGTTATCCTAGTTTCCCTATCTTGTACGACATAGTTATGGTTAACCTCCCAACCCATTTTTCCATCTGCCTATCAAGGGACTTCACAGCCAAGATAGGTGGTTATCTCTCAGTTGACTAGTCTTTCTTGGCATTCAAAATAATATATGGAGACAAGGTGAAAATTAGGACACAACCTGTTGAAAGGTTTCATATTGAACCTTATATTGAGACAAGTTCTAATTCGAATTGTGTTGTTCATGAAGAAAATGATTCTATTCTAGATAATGACACTTCTTCCAAGCTTGATAGCATTTCAGATTTTTTTTATGAATATGGCACTAATAATTATGATTAGGATCCTTATTCTCTCATGGAGGAAACTAATATATTAACATGTTATATACATGAGGAAGGAATACCAACAACTCTGCTTGCCAAAGAAGAGGGTGAAGATGATGAACTGTAGAAGATGTTTTTTAATAGTTCAAGAAGTAAAGTTGGTGAAAGGGATAGTGTTATGATGGTATATCCATAAAATAGTAGTATTATGATTCATACAAATTTCATTTCAATTTTAATTGTAATGTGGCTTAGTATGAAGGTTTGATTCACAACCTTCAATAGGCAAGGAGAAAAAGAATCAAGAACCTGCAAGTGTATGGAGATAGTGAGTTGGTTGTGCACCAGGTGAGGAATATGATTACTAAAAAGAAACCTTTTCTTAAGTCATACAGGCATAGGTTATGGGATCTTCTTGAAGACTTTAATGTATTCAATATTCACTTGATCCCAAGGGAGTAGAATAGTCATGCTGATAGACTAGCTAAAATAGGAGCTCAATTTGATACTCTAACTGCCATAAAAGATGAAAGAAAGTAGTCTCACATTAAGATAATTATCAGACCTTTTGTACCTAATAATGAAGTGTTTTTTCATGTGTTTGATAGTGATAAACATGTTGCATGTTTTTTGTAAAATGAGGTTGAGTTTTCTTCAAGGAATCAGAGCAAGCTCAAAGAATAATTGGGTGATCAGATCATACAACTAAGGACCAATATGATACATAAGGGTATGGTGACCTTAGAAAACATATTTAATGATAATGATTAGAAGAGAAAGGATAAAGTGAGTGTATCTACAAAATAGGATAATTATGAAAGGCTCTTGATCTTCAAAGATAAACTCCTCAAATTAGGTAAGGTATTTTCTACATTAAATAAGTAAGCATTCATTGAAATATTTAGAGAGTTTCATGATATATTTGTTTAGGAATATAAGGAACTCAATGATTTAATCATGGCCTAGTGTATCATACCATCGAGTTAGAACTGGGGTTTAAATCAGTTAGACAAAAGTAAAGACCCATCAACCCCAAGGTTGAGAAACTCATGAGGATGGAGCTCACCAAACTCCTTGAATTTGAGATAATATTTACTATCAAGAATTTAATGTGGGTGGATAAACTTGTGCATATTATAAATAATAATAGAGAGATAAGGCTTTATATAGACTTTAGAGATCTTAATAGAGTGTCACACAAAGATCTCTATCCTCTACCCTCAATGGATCATATTTTGCAAGTGGTTTTAAGGTCTCAACATTTATCCCTTCTTGATGGATATTCAGGCTACAATTAGATTTTAGTCAATGAAGGTGATCAGTTCAATGCAACCTTCACTAATGAATGGGGGACCTTTGCTTATAAGAAGATGCCTTTTGGTTTGTCTAATGTCTATGCCACTTTTCAACGGGTGATGGACATAGCCTTCAAAGGTTTGATCAAGGAGATGTTACTATTTTATCTGGATGATATAACAATATTTTATAAGGATACAAATGAACACATGCAATACTTAAGGAAAGTGTTTAAAAGATGCAGGTAGTATGGGGTATCTCTCAATCCAAATAAGTGTATCTTTGATACTCATAAAGGTAATTTCTTAGGACATATTGTTTGAGATGATGGTCTAATTATTGATCCTAAGATAATAGAGGTTATTCTAGGCTTATCATCACCCTTACATAAGAAAGGTCTTCAAAGTTTCTTGGGAAAGATAATTTTTTTAAGGAGGTTCATACCTAGTTTTGCATCGTTAGTAAAACCTATCACAACTATGCTCAGGAAGAACCATATATTTTCATAGAATAAAGAGGGTAAGGAAAGTTTTGAATCCATTAAAAGGGCAATTAAAGAAGTTCCTACCCTTGTGAATATTGATTTTACTAATAAATTCATGTTATATTCATTTGATTACCTTGATACTATCTCAACCATATTGATGCAAAAGAATGATGAGGGCATGGATCAGTGAATTGCATTCTTCAGTCAAGGTTTAAAATATTATGAAGTCAAATACACCTTTGTGGAGAAATAGGTGCTTGTTGTTATAAGAGGAAAAAAGAAGTTTAGACATATGGTGTCAAATAACAAGATTCATGTTATGATCTCTCATCCCAGCACCAAGGAGTTTCTTTTGAGTAAAGACCTCAGTGAAAAGAGGGTAGGGTGGATCACTAAGGTGATGGATTATGATGTTGATATCAAAGTGATAAAATAGGTAATGGGTTGGTTTAATCTAATAATAATAACTTGATCAAAATCATCAAGAGAACCTTGGAGCATAACTAAATACCTTGGCATGCCAAATTAAAGACAACCTTATGGGTTGATAGGATATCTCCAAAGATGTCAATAGGGAATTCTCCTTTTATGCTTGTCTATGGGAGGGAAGACAAGCTGTCTATCTCTTAAGAGCTTCCCACCTTAGAATTAACACACCAACTGGAGTTACTTGAGAACACTCTAATGGAAGTGAGATTGATAGAATTAATGGAGTTGAAAGAGACCACAGGTAAAGCTCATCAGGCCATGGAGCATCATCAAGTACTGATGAAGAGGTCTTTTGACAAAAAGGAAACTCCAAAATCATTTCAAGAAGGTGACTTAGTCTTGAAATGAGATGACCAATAGATCAAAATTAGGGAGGCATACTAAATCTGATGCCTTATGGAGTGGACCATATGCCATCACCAAGTGCAAGAAAAGTAACTCCTATTAGTTAGCAAGGATAAATGGAGAATAACTACCTATCCCTATGAATGGTATACATTTAAAACCCTATCATTGAGAGCTAAAGGTCTATCATGTAAATTTTAGGATAGGTGTGTGTTTCCTTTCTTGTTATGTCATGTCCTAATAAGTGATTTTGAATCATAGTGTCTTTTTCCTAGTTCATTGATTTGTGTTTCGTTCTTATTATTTTATATGTTTTGTGTGTTGTTCAAGGTAGTTTATATGTCCATCTAACATACTATGAATCCATATCATAATGGATAGTATTAAGCAACTGGTCATGGCATAACAAGCATGCCACCATTGGGAAATCATCAAAGATGTTGACCATTTTTTCCCCACATGCCAAAATGGATCATCCCCTTATAGTCAAAATCTTGTATAAGGGCTTTTTATAATTGTATATGGTATGTTGTAGTTCATTTGATGCCATTTCATATGACATTCTAAGTTTTGGCCATGATCTAGCTTAGTCTTTTTGTCTTTTGATGTCTTAAGGGTCATTTTTTGATCATATATGCAAGTAGTAGATTTTCATGGTGTTGAATATTTGCAAGATCAGGTATAGAAAAGCCTAAGGTTGCACTTGAGAGATATTTCAACTTTTGGATAAGTGTTAAGAGCATTCAGAATTCCTTCAAAATAATTATCCACATAAATCCTATAGGAAAAGTACAAGGCATATTTCCCTCAAAGAAATTGTTTCACTTTTTTGTCTAAGTGTTATTTATTTTAGGAGTTTTTTTTGGGTCTTTTGGGATAAGTGTCAAGAATTGTTTTGAACAATTTATCCAAAATAATAATCTTGAAGGGTATTTCTTCAAGAAAATGGACCCTACAAAAATCTTGAAAGGTGTTTCTTTGAGAAGTAGAACTTTGCAAAAAGCCTAAAGGATATCCTTTTCAATAAAAGTATCCCAAACACTTTTCTTGAAGGGTCTTTTTCTTCACCAAAAGGTCCAAATCAGAATCTTTGAAGGGTCTTTTCCTGAGAAAATGGACCAATTCAAATTCTCCAAAGGGCATTTTCAAAGGGCTATTTTGAGAAGGTCGATGGGCATCTCTTTCTCTACCTATTTCTCAACTTGCTTCTCAATTTATAACTCTTTCTCCTTATCAACTTCCTTTTCTTTCTCTGCTTATTACATTTTATCTTTATTTTTTCTAGTTCTTTTGGTAAAATTATCCCTCAATAATTTCCCTAAATTTTAACTTATTTTAGACATTTATTTGATACACAAAGCCCCAAGACAAGGTTATGAATGGAAGAAGTAGTCCAAGATCTCAATTTGCTTGTAAGGCTTTTAAGACACTTTAGGTTTACTTAAAGTGTAATTTTCCATTCGCTAAGGATAAGAATAGATTTACATAGCCCCCATGGGATGCCAATAATTATTGGAATGGTTTATAAGTGTATGGGATCTAATTAGTTCTTCATTGTGTTCATTGAGATACTTGGGCCTATTAACAAAAAATATGAGTATGCACTTTGATGATGTCACCATTACCAAGTGTGGACAAGTTAGAGAGAATTGGTCATATGGGTTTGTTTACATTTATGACTAGATCATATGTGCCAAGTTCTATGTCCTCCAACTAAGTGCAACAAAATATATGAAGATTCAAAGTTTGCCTCTCAGTCAAATTTCGCTAAGTTTCCATACTTATCCAATTTTCAAGGAGCTAAAATAAAATTGAATGAGAATATTGACAAGGCCATATCTCACATGTGTGGCAGTTGCAAGAGAAAACATTCATATGGGTTTGTTTAACTTCATCCCTATTTGGTACATGCTAGGTTCTAGATCATCTACCGTAGTGCAATAGAAGTTATGCATGTTTAAAGTTGGTTCCTCAGTCAGATTTTGCTAAGTTTCCCATACTTAGCCAAATGAACTAAACCATCACCAGACCACCACATAAGATCAATAAACCAAACAAATTTTACATTTAATATCTTCATTTAGAAGGCTCTCAGGATCAGTGAATCAAGTGGGTTCATCCCTTTTGGCCTTAAGAACATCTCTTAAAATTTGGTGCCTCCATGACTTTTTCACTTCAAATTATAGGTGTTCAAAGTTATACCTACAACATAAGACGTTCGCACTAACATCAAGTTTAAGCTCAGGAAAAACCATATCTTTTTAGATTAGATTTGACAGTCTATGAAACATCAATGATGGTCACACAAACATCATTTAATGAGAGCAAGGATATTAATTTCAAGATCATGAACTAGTCATTGGCTTTCAAATTGTGAGTCCCAATAGATCAATGATTGACATTTGATCAAACATTCATATCTAAAAGTGTGGAAAGTTCAAAGAGGTTAGTGAATGTTAAGAGAAACTGCATTCATAACAAGTTTCAATAATGTGTTCAACTGCTAGAGGATCAATGGTTGGCACTTGATCATGCAAATTAGGATCAACAAAGTGAGATGAATCAAAAGATTGATGATCCAAGCCAATTTTAGATGGACAATAAGATGAAGGCAAGCCTAGGTGACTTAGATAAAGGTCACCAAAGTAATTTTTTATGGGGTAAGTTAAAAAAAGGTATAGAGCTAAGTTTGAGCATAGTTCAATTTAAACCAGAGCCAATGCTTCAAAAGATGCCACTCAGGTAGACATGTAAATGTCGATAGTTTCATCTCTAAAGTCTAACTACATGAAAGGGACTCTATTCCTCACTATTTCATGTAATGACAAACCAATGAAGAATAGTCATCACCAGGATAAAGCCCTAATAGATTGATCGGATTGTTATAATTATATTGATACCAGAACTTAGCTCATAATAACTTGATCCTACTGTTGCAACCATCAAGAAAGATCAAGGGAATATTGTAACTATTCAACCACTTGAAGTGATAGAAATCAATCAAAATGTCTAAAGTAGCATAATTTATAGAAGCATTTATAATTATGGTTCAGACATTCAAATTGATTGATTTCCCTTTTTAGCACTTAGGCTCCCTTTCTCTTGGTTCCTTTCCCCTATAAATATAACTCTTGATCTATTGTAAAGTAATACCACACCATGTATGGTGAATCCCTATTGAATTGATGTTATATTTTTCCTTTGAGAATTAATATAAGAATATTTTTGAGTTTTGAATAATTGTCTAAGTTTGTAAGTGATGTATGGTGATGAGAAGTGATAATTTTCTATCCTTCCTTCCCTTATCATTTCATGTTTGAGCAAGAGTTCCTAGTCTAACAGGTCATATAGAGTGCATTATAGTGTGTAAAGTGTTTTATAAACGTAAAATTGTCTTTAGAGTGTGCAATCTTCCCTCTAATTCATTTTCCATTGGTTGCTACTCACATCTCACCTCTATATTGAAATACTTATGTTAGAACCCATTAAAGCTTAGAAGTTAGTCTGTATGTTTTGTTTCATCATGGTAGAAATATGATGGTCATGTGGAAGGCATTCTTGGTATATCACCTCCTTTAGATTAAGTTCAATTTATGCATTTCTCTAACTATTTCCCCATATATAAGTAGTAGTTTAAGTGATAAACATTGCATGATATATTTAGGGAGCTAGCCCTTAAACCTAGAGGCTCATTTTTGATATAGGTACACCCACATACCTATAAACGTTCCCAGGTTACACAAATATGGAAGAAGCCTAAATAGCCTCTTCTAGGGTGCAAGATTTGGTTACAATAGAAACATAAGTGGGAAATCATATCAAGGCTACATCGAGGGAAAATTATGGAAGTATCATAATTAGATATGTTTTAAAAAGATATCTTGATAAACAAGTACCCTAGAATCATGAATATGAAAGAAAAGAATACACAAATTTAGCTATAAAATTCATAAACACAATGAAATACAATGGGTTACTCATACTAGATGATATAAAAATTAATATTTCATATGGAACCTTAGGTGCCAAACAAAAAGATCACTTCATATAATCATGAGACATTTTATTTAGACTCATAATGTCATATCACTATGCATGATAATTTACAGAACAACAAGAATAGGAAAACACATGTAATTAGTGTTATTCGTGATTTTTTTCAAAATGAAACTTCAACTATGCAATGTTGTCCACTTCTATTACTTGTGCCAATTAGAGTTGTAGCATTTAATATTGGTTCTTTAACAATACACTCAACATTATGAATCCCAATCATAGACTTTACTAAATTAGAAGGAACAAGACTCACAAGTTTTTGATAATAAATGCAGTATGTAAGATACATATTGATTGATGAAATGAGTTTAATCAGAGAAAAAATGTTGTAGAACATAGATGCATGACTTCATCAAGCATTTATGAAAATGTAAACATCAGCTTTGGATGTAGATCAATAATTTTAGTAGGAGATTTGAGCCAACTACCTCTTGTGAGTGATAAATCACTATACAATAATAACAGTCATGAAAAAATATTGTGGGAAGAATTCAAAATAGTTGTTACTCTAGATAAAGGAAAAAATGAGGACTAGAAAAGGTTTCAACAACTTCTCACAAATCTTAGAGACACACATCCTACTATTGATGATTGGAAATTATTGATGTCAAGAAGAAATAGTGTATTACATCCAAGCATCAGAGAATATTTTGAAAATGCTATTTATTTATTTTAAATAAATGTTAATGTGAAAAACCATAATAAAATGAAATTAAAATCATTAAAATGATTGATTTCATGGAACATTACAACTAGAATAGGTAGTACCAATCCATTAGGAGGTCAGAACGATGAATTCGATGTGGATTTATTAATTATGAAGGATACAAGTGTCATGTTAACCTCCAACCTATGGATAGAAGTATGACTTGTAAATGGATTTCTAGGATATATTTGAAGTATAATATACAAACCTGAAATTTCCCCACCAGAGCCACTTACATATGTTATGGAAGAATTTGATAGTTACTCTAGAATTTCATTTGTAAATGCAACTCTGCATACAATTCCAATTACACTAATACAAAGGGGATGGACATGAAAACTACCCATAATAATATCTTGTGGATTATACATACATAAATCACAAGTATTGACTCTTTTTAAAACAACAATTGATATAGGGAATATATAAAGACTAGGGTTAAGATTTATGGCCATCTTGCATGTAAAATATTTGGAAGGACTCAAAATTTGGTCTCCATTTTCATACGATAGATATGAAAATTTGAAAATAGGAAAATAACTTTCCAAAAGAAAATATGAGTAAAGAGAGACTAAAGTCCTTAGAACTAAAATAATGTTACATATTTAATATCACATATATTATAATAATTTTTACATTTTGATGTATATGAAATTATTTTCTTTAAATATCATTGAATGTGATATATATTTCTTATTTGGATGAACATGAAATGCTACATTAATTGGTATTTATTGTGAATTATGCATGCCACCCCTGCAAGTGCTACTAGCATAGATATCTTAAATACATCTATCTAAAAGATATTGAGAGATATCAATCTTGAGGCACCTATCTAACCTACATCATAATACATGCACCTCAAGATTGATATCTCTCGGTTTCTTTTAGAGAGATGCATTTAAGATATCTATGCTAGTGTATATATTCCTATACATATTTATATATTTCAATTGTATTTTTTATTTTTTTATTTTTTTAACTAAATTTGTATGTACATATTTATTTACACACACATATATTATTATTTATTTCATTTTTAGGTATTTTTTTATACATATATCATTATACACATATATATAATGTTTTCAATAAGAAACGATCTTTGTATAATTTTCTTGTAAACAATAATCATACACTTTTCATATTATTTGGTCTACATAATAAAATCCTAAAATAAATAATTTTCACTTATTTTAATGTAAATGTAAGGATTTAACATATTCATTTCCATTCCCTATTATTTGTATTTCAAGGAATATAATTTACATGAACTATGCATATTATACATTTTGAAAATGAATTAATATTAACTTTTAAATATAATTTTGTTTCAACACAAATAGAGAAATGAAGGAAGGAAAAAAATAAGAGATATTATTATTTCACATTTCACATTTTTACAACTTGAGGAAAATAACCAGTAAATAAAGGTAAATAGATAAATGCATGTATTTTCCTATTACATTTTTCTTTGTAATTCACAATTTCAACAAGTAATTAATTTCAATTCCATTTTATAAAGGGAAGATTAAAAAAGGACCATATACTTTCATAAAAAATTCATTTACATATTCAATTGACTTCAAAGTTCAATGAAAGTATAGGAAAGGAGTAGAGGAGAGAAGGTAATCTAATTTTGACTTAGAAGCAAACAAGTTTCCTTATTTAAGAGAAGAGATAGGGAGAATAAATATATTTAAACACACAACCATAATTAAACCACCTAATCTAACTCACTAATTTTTTAAGGGAGATAAGGAAAGAGAGAATTTATAGGACAAGCTTCTTTATTCCCCTTCTTAAGAGATACAAGGAGAGAGGTAGAAATCAAGACCTAACTCTTCCCCACCATTTTCCATGCATGCAATGAACACCCCAATCTCCTTGAAGATATTCTCAAGCTTCCAACAAGCTCTTCCCAAGTTTTTATTCTCAACCTTTAGCTCTCTCCACCAAAAATGAACCTAAACCTAATGAAGCCCCAAAATAAGACTAGGTATAGGGAAAATAACAAATTCCAAACTTCATATTCCTGGGATTCTCTGCCCAACCGAATAATGGGATGATACTTTTCTTATAAGAGTCACTTCATGCCTTACAAACCCATTATTTCACTTAATGACTTTACAAGCCCATGTGGGATTACTTATCAAAGTCACCCACTTAGTACAAATTCAAATGGGTCTTTTACAGTCAACAATAACTTCTTTTACATTATCCAAATTCACACTCGACAAGAACATTGACTCACCCTACTCTAGGGTCCAGCTAATATTTCCTATAGACTTCCTAATGAGGCTAAACGCAAGTTCCCAATTAAATACATTATAAAATTTCTCATTATTTATGTGGGTTTAAATGTTTATAGGATTAGGATTTAAATTAAAAAATGAAGATTGTTCTAATTGTATTTTAGCCAATAAAACTTACAAAACAAGGGAGGAAAAAACATTTGAATTCTTATTTATCTGAAGTATCAAAATGTTAGGCAACACATGCCAACAACAAGGGTGTAAAGGTTCAAACAAAGGGGGTGCTACAATGTTTTATTTACATAACCATAATGAACATTTTGTATAATTCAAGTCTACATTTTTCTAAATAAACATGTAATTCTGAACAAAATAAATACTCAATATTTCTATACTTTTGTCTATGTTAGTAACACGTATCCTAATTCACATAGAAACACAAATTAGCATGTTTTAATGTATTTCATAGGAACCTCTACTAATAACAGTATGGTGAACATGTAACTTTGAAACATGTTAAGATGGTTACTTGGAGAAGGAGACTTGGAGTGATGGCTAGATGAGAGAATTTATAATTTCATATAAAAGGAGGTAAAAAGGATATGAATTTATACAAGTGAGGTTATAAGTGAGTATATAGATGGAAAGATATATATAATAATTTGGTATGAATTTCTTGGGTTGATAACTACATGGTTGTAGAGAACTGAGTACTATTGTTTCAAGTTGAAAGAAACAAAATACTTTGTTTGGACTGAAGGAAAAATAGAAAAGCTCTAAAATCTAGACATTGATTGGACACATGCAATATATCATTGGTTAAAGACTGCCATTGATGGATATATCACTAATTTTATTATGAAAGGGTACATTACATTTGAGCTATGTAAGAATTTTTTGTAAGAGGCATATAGGGATATTTTTTGCAATGATTACCTACTCTGTTTAAAATTTTAGTTGTGGAAAAATCCATGGCATCTATTTTAGATAACATAGATTAGTCACTTTGGGTGTTATGCAGATGTGTGAAATGATGAAGTGAATTATGAATAACTTAGAGGATAAACTTGAACCTAAACCTAAAATATGGTGGATACAGATAAGTAGAATGATAAGATAATTATGAGGTTAAAGCGAGACCTATGAAAACAAAGATGGAATAAACATAAAAATCCTAATATAGTTATGAGTATGAGTAAAGTAGAGAGTTTATTATAAAAATAATGAATGGGAATTTAAGGAGGATCTAGAGATTATGGAGATGAGGAAATGAGAGGTCCTAATAGAGGAGAAGGCACATATGAAAGTGCATAAATTGACAAAGATTGGAAAAGGATTCATAGGAGATGGAAGAGAGTGGAAAGAGAGTAGAGGAGCAATTATATAAGTTAGAAGGTAGTTTTAGATCATAATTAAAAGGGATAATATTGTTTATATAAGATATTGAATTATATTTTCAATAATTTATGTTAAATTATATGATTAAATTAGGTTCAAGTTGAAACAAAGCAAGAGTCATAGACAAGGATCATTCATTTCAAGGGTACACATCCTTTATGTCTAATTGATAATCTGAAAGTAGAAGAAAAAGTGTTGAAGTTGATAAATATAGTACATGGTTTAACTATTTTATATCTAAATTTTGAATATATAATGAAGAAAATGAAAAACTATTGGATAATAATAAATTTATTAAGGCTAGATTTCAGGTCACAATAAGTTTTAAGATGTCAGTAAAGTCTAGTCCATAGCAGTTGTTTTAGGTGTCTATTCTAGATAACATGGATTAGTCACTTTGGGTGTTATGAAGATTTTTTAAATTATGAAGTGAATGATGAATAAATTAAAATTATAAACTTGAACAAGCACCCAAAATATGGAGGATATAGATAAACAAAATGATAAGATTATTATGAGGGGTAAGACCTGTGATAACAAAGATGGAATAAACATAACAATCCTAATGTAGTTATGAGTAGGAGTAAAGTAGAGAGTTTAGAATAAAAATAATGAATGGGAGTTTAAGGAGGATATAGAGATTATGGATATTATGGAGATGAGTAAATGATAAGTCAAAAAAGAGGATAAGGCACATATGAGAGTGCATAAATTGATAAAGATTGCAAAAGGATTCAGAGGAGATGGAAGAGTAGATGAGCAACTGTATAAGTTAGAAGGTAGTTTTAGATCATATTTAAAAGGAATAATATTTTTTATAGAATATAATGAATTATATTTTTAATAAGTTATGTTAAATTATAGGATTAAGGTAGGTTCAAGTTGAAATGAAGTACGAGTCATAGACAAGGATCATTCATTTCAATCGTACACATCCTCTATGTCTAACTGATCATCTAAAAGTAGAATAAAAGTGTATAAGTTGGTAAATATAGTACATGATTTGACTATTTTATAGATAAATTTTGAAAATACAATGAAGACAATGAAAAACTATTGGATAATAAGAAATTTATAGAGGTTGGATTTCAGGTCACAACAAGTTTTAATATGTCAGTAATGTCTAGTCCATAGCATTTATTTTAGGTGTGATCATATGAAGCCTAGATCTCATTTTATGAGTTTTTTTTTTAAATTTATCACCATATGATGGGTCTAATGACCCCAAATCGTACCTATTAACTTCAAAGATTAAATGGTAGGACAAAGGTGTAACTAGGGATGATGTAAAGAAGTGTGAGATCATAGGAGCCTTAACAGGTAGAGCTGTAGAGTTCATATATAATAGGTATGATAAAAAATTGAGATTTTAGGATGTCAAAAATAAATTGATAATATCAAATATTAAATGAATAAATGTATGAGTCAGGCAATATAAGATTTGAAAGTGATTCACCAAAAATCAGGCGAGTCAGAAGGGAACTATGATCATAAGTTATTTAATGTAATGAACATAATGGATTTTATGTTTGTACAAGGCCTAGACCTTATATTAGGTTTGATATTGATCAAAATTAGTTCATTTTAAAGGTGGATTCTCAAGTAGTTTTGCTTAGAGTGGATTAGATAAAAGTCTATGGGGAAAGGTTGTAATCTACTGCAAAAGTTGGGTGCAATGATAAATGTTGTTTTGTGAAATATGGATGAGCTACATGAAATTAACAGGTCCAAGATAGGATTTTAGTGTATGGAGTATAAAAAATATGGGAACTACATGAATGAATGCCTAAAATTCAAAACAATGTTATTTGATATCTATCAGGTAGTAGGGCACGTGACTATAAAATTTCATCTCTTATGACAATATACCCAAAAAATCTTATAATCTATACTATAATTTCTACAAGTCACACAATCATGATGATAAAAATTATAGATCTCTCCAAAAATTAAAGGAATGCATCACCAAGAATGTAGTCACAATAGAAATGTAGCAAATCTCTATTGTGAAACCAAGGGTTCTAAGCCCAAATATAGAGATGATAATTGTGACTCTAACTTCTCTTGGATGGGTACTAACCTTACCTTAGTATCATCCTCAGGACTTAGTAGGTTAGACATTGTAGTATCCATAATACCAAATTGGATGGACTATGCCATCTCCTCAAAATCAAAAATCATGGAACACTATGTCACCTCACCAACATTAGATAGGATGGGCCCAAAGACCATATGGGGGATATGATGGTCAACAACAAGGGTGGGGTTCACCATAGCAATAAATAGGATATTATGGTCAATAATAACAAGGTTGGCATTTTTAGTAGAGACAAGGGGGATATAGAGGTGGGTATCAAGGTAGATACAAAGGGGGTAATAGAAGAATAGTTGAGAGACATGGTTGAGAACTCATTATTTGTTACTTATGTGAAGAATAAAATCACTTTTCTTGTAATTATCCAACCAAACCACAAAACTTGTCTATTATACATATTGTAGATTTTTAGGACAACACCATATAAAAGATTATCCTATTTTAGAAAAGTAGAGAAAATAAAAACCAGTGTGAAATGTAAACATGGAAAATTTGTACCAAAGGGATCATGGGTACATAAAATTAGTCACTAAACATCAAAATTTAGAACATGGATTACCACCCTTAGATATGTTGCAAGATCAACAAAATAGAAATGTGTAGCAGGAAAAATACCCTACTCTTACAAGAGAGAAGGGTTTGATGTATCAAGTAGCGCAAATATTACATAATATACAAAACCAAACTATATCCCTTGGATTCTCTACCTAACCCAATAAATGGGATGATACTTTTCTTACAATAGTCACCTCATGCCTTACTAACACATAATTTCACTTAATAACCTTACAATCTCATGTGGGCTTACTTGTCCAAGTCACCCACTTAGTACAAAGTCAAATGGGTCTTTTACAGTCAAAAATAACTTCTTTTACATTTTCTAAATTTACACGCCACAAGAACATTGACTCACCCTAGGGCCAAACTAATATCTCCTCTAGCCTTCCTAACGAGGCTAAGCACAAGTTGCCAATAAAATATATTATAAAATTCCTCATGATTTATGTGGGTGTAAATATTTATAGGATCAAGATTTAAATTAAAAAATTAATATTGTTCGAATTGTATTTTAGCCAATAAAGCTTACAAAATAAGGGAGGAAACAACATTTTAATTCATATGTATCTAAAGTATTAAAAAGTTAGGCAACACTGTCAAAAATAAGGGCGCAAAGGTTCAAACAAAGGGGGTGCTACAATGTTTTGTTTACATCTATTTATTTACATAACCATAATGAACATATTATATAATTCAAGTCTACATTTTTATAAATAAACATGTAATTCTGAACCAAAATAGTACTCAATCTTTATATACTATTATCTATGTTCTTAACATGTATCCAAATTCACACAGAAACACACATTAGCACGTTCTAATAGATTTTCTAGGAATCTCTACTAATAATGGTGTGGTGAGCATGGAAATTTTAAACATGTTGAGATGATTACCCGGATAAAGAGATTTGAAGTGATGGCTAGATGAGAGATTCATAATTTCATATAAAAGGAGGTAAAGAGGATATGAAGTTCTATGAGTGAGGTTATAAGTGAGCATATAGATGGTGAGCTATAAAAAATATTTTGGTATGAATTTCCCACAATATTGATATCTTCAAAAATATTTAAACTTATATATGATGGATTATAGGTATTACAAAAAATTTATGCAACATCCATGTCTTGAAAATACACATCAATTGGCACAGGGGGATATTGATCATGGCTATGAAGAGTTACTCAATTGTGTATAGCATCATACAATGTGCCGAGAGGCATAACCTACAGTAGTAGTCAAGAGTGTAATAGTGTGAGTGGATAAATTTATTTTGAGCTGACATATTAAATAAATTTATAAAAATATATAACCCTCTGACATGTTACTTTGAAAAAATTAAATAAATGAATATGTTATTTGAAAAAAACTATATATATAATAAAACATTCAACCAAAAATTAAAAATACACTACATTGCAAGGAGATTTATTACACTATGATAGTGACTTATGCATTTGGACATCCATAGTCCTATCACTATGATAGTGACTTATGTATGATAGTGATTTTTTACTTCATGAGTTCTATGCTTAGTCCCGTTACATGGCCATTGTGTTTGCTTTGCTTGAGAGTTTGGAGGAATACTAATTAATCAAAAATAGGTATGTTTTCAGAAATAAATCTTTTTAACTCAACACCATCCTACATGCTGCAAAGTCGTATATTGTATAGAATAATTGATTTCTTATTTATCGTGAATTATATGTATAAATGATATAGGGCATACAGAAAAATATAGTCTATGTCACCGAGAGATATCAATTGCTAAAAAGTTACCTACTTATGTATTAATTATGTAAGAGATTTGTATCATAGGACAATATTGTATAATTAAGACATCGAGAGATTATCAATTAATATAAAACTCATAATTAAGATAGGCACTTGAAGTTAAAGATATCTTAAATTATTAACATATAGTGACCAATATTATACTATATTCTATCATATTGATATCTATTATGTTAATATTTAATCTCGATTTAGAAATAATTATAATCTTATTAATTAATGAACAATATACAATACATCTATATCTTATATAACTAATTAATTAATATCGGATTATAAGTATTGACTTTAAGATAGGTCCCTATTGTATTTAAGATATCAATATTGTGACCAGATATCAATTGTTAATATTTTGTATCTCTTATTACCTTGTTACACACGATATGGGGATTATTCTATATTCTGACTGGATCTTAATATTTTTATTTTACCATATCTTAATACCCGTTTATAAGTTTCATTATATTAGTTTAAATGTTAATATTTTATATAAAAATTTATATTATAGTTAACGTATAGTTTAAATAATAGTTAAAATATAAAAGAGTATTAGAGATAATTTTATTTGTATTATATATTATTTTATATTTTAATTTTTTTAATCATATATATATATATAATTAGATGTTTTTTTTTTACTTTTAATAGTAATATACTATTGTGATTTTTTCGTATTTATAAAAAAGTTAATTGTAGTTTAATTTTTTGAAATAAGAGATTGAATATTTTGTCTAAAATATAAAATATTATTATAGATGATTTTAATTATATTAAATATTGTTTTATATGTATGTATGTATGTATGTATGTATGTATTTCATTAGTTTTTATTAACCATATATTATTATGAATGTTTTGTTTTTATAAAAAAAGGTTAATTGTAGTTTAATTTTTTGAAATAAAAGGTTGAATATTTTATGTCTATATTTTATAATCATGGCATGCCCATGATTGAATTTTGAAACCAAAGAGCAGCAAAGAGAATATAAAAAAGAATATGCGTGACAATATAAAAAACAACAATGTGGACAAAGGACAAAATAACAAAGATGACAATGTAATGATAATGAAATAAAAAGATGTACAAAACATAGGGCATAAATGTCAGTTCAAGATTTGGAAGCAAAAATGATAGAACATGCCCTAGAAATGATAGCATATCATGCACGAACATCACAATATGATCAATAGAGATTAAGAATAAGAATACAAAGAGAAATGCATTTAAATAAATTCACAGAGGAAGAAAGAAACCATTTACAATAATAAAACTGTGAAGTAGTTCAAAGACATCATTGAACGAAAGCTAATGTTGATGTTAACTCTGAAAAAAGAAATACCAGATAATAGATAAATAAATGCAATGGATGATGATGTTGAAAATAATATACAATATACATATGATCGTAGTGAAAATATTGAGGTAGATTTGAAGATGTTACAAATGATTTTTTGCCATCATCTAGAAAAATTGGCTTTGTCAAGTATGTGTTATATTTGTAAATAAAGTTACCCTGGCATAGATATCTCTCAAGCACTTGAAGGCCCAATTTGCCACATATGTCAACAAGAGAAAAATGATCATCGATTTTCAGCATCAAACAATATGGATCCTGATCCACAACCACCAAAACTTGTATTCTTAACCCAATTATAAGAGATGTTGATAGCATTATTCATTTCAATCCTATAAGTCACACACACAATTGGAGATGAATACAAATATAAAGGACATACAATTAGTTTTACACAAGAAGTGAAATAAATTACTAAGGTCTTACCACATCAAATAAAGTATTTACTAATCATTGTTGTTTGAAGAAGAGATCAACTGGAATGAATTATAACTTTATAGTTAATAGAGAGTCTATAGGGCACTAAAATATAAAATATAACTTGACAAGTTCTATATAGATGCTCAGATTGATGAAAATGCACTTATCTAACTTCCAACTAGTTCTACGAAAAATATCTTTGACCAATTAAACTCTATACATATGTATTTTGATTTAGATGTGAATGAATATGTATTTCAGGGTCCAATGATGGACATAAATGAAGGAAATATCATCAATCACATGAATTCAATGGCCTCTAAACCCCCAAATGCCATCAGAGATAATGAATTAATCCATGCATGGGTGAGTAATCTTAATGCACAACCTGAATATCTAATGGATTGGCCAGGGAATGGTGCATCCCCTATAAATGAGTATGTCCCATAAGGTTTAATTGATATGGCCTTCCCCACATTATTTACATATAGAAGATACAATTAGATAGAATTGATAATGAAACAAGTGTATATACATGAATTTGTTAAACATTTGATTTGATACAGGGATCATCATTTTGGATGACACTCATGATTCAGATATTACATTATGAACATGATTATGAGACATCATCCACAAAATTCATCTATAGTGTTTGTGAAAAAGAGTCTACAATACATGCCAATCACCATCAATGAATTATGTGAGCATATGTATAACATGACCCACTCTCATCTAGTTGATCATTTGATGTATTTTAGTTCCACATTAAGGGGTACAAGGTCTTATTGAGAAAAAAATTGTGCATAATTAAATGACATGTTACATCAAATGGGAACACTAATAATTTTATTCATGTTGAGTGTAACTGATATGTACTGGTCTGATATACATGTGCTTATTCCAGGTACACCACCAACCAATACCAAAAAATCATAAAAAGGGTATCCACATAATATTATTAACTATCCTCATATAATGGCATACTACATGCACTTGTGACATATTTATTTTGAAAGGAGATACTGCAAAAAGGAATGAAAGTGAAAGATCATTGGTCTATATATGAATGTCAACCTAGAGGTTCACCATATGTTCATGAGTTCATATGGTTAGAGGGAGAGCCAAACATGGAGAACCTTGATTGGACAAAAAATCATGATCTATAAAATGCTCAAAAATACTTTGATTCTATTGGCCATGCATGGAATCTGTGTAGAGATCCACATTAATGAAACATATAGGTATGTTATCAATATTTTTCATATCTAATTTTTAAATAATAACTAAGATGTCCAATAACTATAGATAAAATTTTATATATGATGCAATATAGGTATTACAAAAAAATTATGCAACATCCATGTCTTCGAAATACACATCAACTAGCACAAGTGGATCTTGACCATGACTATGAAGAGTTGATCAATTGTGTAGAGTGTATTTAATTATTTTTAATAACAGTATATTATTATATTGACCATAACTGATATATTTTGTTATTTTTAATAACAATATATTATTATGAATTTTTGGTATTTATAAAAAAAGTTTAGTTTAATTATTTGAAATAAAAGATTGAATATTTTGTCTAAAATATAAAATATTATCATAGATAATTTTAATTATATTATATATTATTTATATGTTAATATTGAGTAACTTATGTATTTCATTACTTTTTATTAACCGTATATTATTATGAATGTCTTTTATTTATAAAAAAGGTTAATTGTAGTTTAATTTTTTGAAATAAAAGATTGAATACTTTATGTCTATATTTTAAAGGCATGGCTCATCCATGATTGAATTTTGAAACCGAAGAACAGTGAAGATAATATCAAAGAGAAAACTATGAACAAAGGACAACAGAACAAAAACCATAATGTAATGATAATGAAAGAGAAAAATGTGCAAAATGTAGAGCATAAATGCCATTTCAAGATTTTGAAGTAAAAATGAGAGAACATTCCCTAGAAATGATAGCATATCATGCATGAAAAATGCAATATGGTCAATAGAGATTGAGAAGAAGAATGCAAAGAGAAATGCATTTAAATAAATTCATAGAGGAAGAAATAAACCATCTACAAGAATGTAATCATGAAGCAATTCAAAGACATCATCGAATGAATGCTAATGTTGATGTTAACTCTAAAGAAGTGAATTTAATGATTATAGAATGTGTGTTACAAATTTTAGATAATAGAGAAAGGAATGCAATGGATGATGATGTTGAAAATAATATACAAAATACATATGATCATAATGGAAATATTGAGGTGGATTTGAAAATGTTACAAATGATTTTTTTCCATTGTCTAGAAAAATTGGCTTTGCCAAGTATGTGTTATATTTGTAAATAAAGTTACCCTAGCATAAATATCTATCAAGCACTTGAAGACCCAATTTGCCACAGATGTCGACAAGAGAAAAATGATCATCAATGTTTAGTGTCAAACAATATGAATCCTAGTCCACAATCGATAGAACTTATATGATTAACCCAATTAGAAGATATGTTGATAACATGATTCAATTCAATCGTACAAGTCACACACACAATTGGAGGTCAATACAAATATAAAGGAAATACGATCAGTTTTCCACAAGAAGTGAAATAAATTACTAAGGTTTTACCACATCAAATAAAGGACTTACTGATCATTGTTTTTTGAAGAAGAGATCAACATGGAACTAATTATAAATTTATAGTTAATAGAGAGTCTATAGGGAACTAAAATATAAAATAGAACTTGACAAGTTTTATAGAGATGTTCACATTGATGAAAATGCACTTATAAAATTTCCACCCAATTCTAATAAAAATATCTTTGACCAATTAAACTCTATACATATGGAGTTTGATTTAGATGTGAATGAATATGTATTTCAAGGTCCAATGATGGAAATAGATGAAGGAAATATCATCAATCACATGAATTTAGTGGTGTCTAAACCCCCAAATACCATGAGAGAGATGGAATTAATCCATGTAGGGTGAGTAATCTTAATGCATAACCTAGAGATCTGAGGGATTGGATAGGACCCTATATATGAGTATGTCCCAGAAGGTTTAATTGATATGGCCTTCCCCACATTGTTTCCATATGGAAGATGTGACTGGATATAATTGAGAATGAAATGAGTGAATATACATGAATTTTTTAAACATTTTATTATATACAAGGATCATCATTTTGGACAACAACCATGATTTAGATATTACATGATGAACACGATTGTGAGACATCATGTACAAAATTCATCTACAGTGTTTGTGAAAAAGAGTCTATAATACATGCCAATCTCCATTAATAAATTACATGAGCATATGGACAACATGAACCACTCTCATTTAGCTCATCATTTGATGCATTTTAGTACCATATTGAGGGGTACAAGGTCTTATTGGGTAAAACATTCTACATAATTGAGTGACATGTTGCATCAAATTGGAACACTAACAATTTTATTCATGTTGAGTGTAATTGGTATGTACTAGCCTGATCTGCATATGCTCATTCCAGTTAATACCACCAACTAATCCCCAAGAATCACAAAAATGGCATCAACAAAATATTATCGACTATCCTCATATAGTGGCATACTACATGCACTTGTGACATATTTTTTTTGAAAGGAGATACTACAAAAAGGAATGAAAGTGAAAGATCATTGGTATATATATGAATTTTTAACTTAGAGGTTCACCACATGTGCATGAGTTCATATGGTTATAGGGAGTACCAAACATGGAGAGCCTTGATTGGACAGATAATCATGATCTAAAAAATGCTAAAAAAATACTTTGATTCTATTTTCCATGCTTGGAATCCGCTTAGAGATCCGCATCAATGAAACATATAGGTATATTATCAATATTTTTCATATCTAATATTTGCATAATAACTATGATGTCCCATACTTATAGATAAAATTTTATATATGATGCAATAAAGGTATTATAAAAAATTTATGCAACATCAATGTCTTCAAAATACACATCAACTGGCACAGGTGGATCTTGACCATGACTCTGAAGAGTTACTCAATTGTGTAGAGCATCATACAATGTATAGATAGGGTGCCTGCGTACATAATAAAAGAGTAAAGATGGTTTGTAGGTAATATATTCATACGTTCATTGTGTGTGTGTGTGTGTGTGTGTCTACATAAAATAATTTTTTTCATAGGTACAATGTACCATGGCCATTCAATATAAATGGGGAAAAATTGTTTCAAGACCCATAAATAAGAGATAAAAATATGGGCCTACAAGAAATGATGATCATCTAAATACACATAACTGAAACATAAGACAATTATGGAGAGAAATTTTAGACTAGCAACTTGTGATTTCAAAACATGCGATAATCAATTACACTACCAAATATGCAACAAAATATGATAAGAGTTCTAAAAATTATCATCAAATGTTAATGAAACTTGCAAAGATTAAAAACCTTATTGAATTAGTAGCTAGAACATGGAGAAGACTCCTAATGGAAACCCTTATCAAAAGAGATAATGGGGAATAAGAGACATGCCATATGTTATTGTAGCTTCTATTGGTAGAAAGAAGTAGAGTGTTTGTCACTTTGAATGTGTCACATGAGGTGTTCAAACTAGTGAAACATACTATAGAACTAGAAAATGATAAACACTTAAAAGCTTTCATTGATGGATACATGAACAAACCTTATGAAATGGAAAGCTTTTCACTTATAGAGACATCTAAATCATGGTCATATAATCCTAAGAGATGGTGAGATAATAAATGGGAGGCTAATAGTGTGGAAACTATTGTGAGAGTATTCCTAAGGTTTCCTAAAATATGATTACAAGAATCATAAAAATGGGTTGATTTTTGTTGGTCAGAGTTATTACTTTACAAGCCATTTCATGATATAAAAAGTGATATCAGACTTGATGATGATGGTGATGATGATGATATAATAACATCAAAATGGGATTCATTTAATTATAATCCTTGGCATGTGGAGTGGAGGACTATGCCAAATGACCATAAAAATTAAATTAATGTTGAATCTGATGATGTTTAAGTTGTTCATCAAAATACAATGGAACATGAGTGGGAAATCATATCAATGCTACATTATGGGCAAATATGGAAGTATCAAAATTAGATATGTTGGTCAGAAGAGATCTTGATAGACAAGTACCATGTAATCATGAACATGAATGAGAATAATACATAGTTTTAGCTATAAAATTCATAATCATGATGAAATGCAATGGGTTACTCATATCAGATGATATAAAAATTAATATTTCATATGGAACCTTAGGTGCTAAACCAAAAAATAAAATAAAAATCATATAATCATGAGACATTTTCTTTAGACTCATAATGTTGCACCACTATGTATGATAATTAAAAGAACAAAAAGAATAAGAAAATCACATCTAATCGGTGCCACTCATGAATATTTTCAAAATTTAACATCAACTATGCAATTTTTTCCACTTCTATTACTTGCACCAACTAGAGTTGTAGAGTTTAATATTGGTGTTTGGACAATCCACTCAACATTAAAAATCCTAATCATAGACTTTAATTAATTAGAAGGAACAAGACTCATAAATTTTCAAGAAGAAATATGACATATAAGATACATATTGATTGATGAAATGAGTTTCTTTAGAAAAAAATGTTGTATAACATAGATGCATGACTTTGTCAAGCATTTCTTGAAAATGAAAACATTAGTTTTGGATGTAGATCAATCATTTTAGTAGGATATTTGGGCCAACTACCTCCTGTGAGTGATAAAACACCACAGAATACTTATAGACATGAAAAAATATTGTGGGAAGAATTCAAAATAGTTTTTACTCTATATAATTTATTTAGGCAAAAAGGAAAAAAGTAAGGATAAAAAAAAGTTTCGAAAACTACTCACAAATCTTAGAGATGTACATCCTACTATTGATGATTGCAAAATATTGATGTCAAAAACAAATAATGTATTGCATCCAAGCATCAAGTAAGATTTTGACAATGCTATTCATTTATTTAAAATAACTGATAATGTGAAAAACCATAATAGAATGAAATTAAAATTATTAAAATGACTGATTACATGAAGCATTACAACAAGAATAGGTAGTACCAATCTATTAGGAGGTCAGAATAATGAGTTGGATGTGGAGCTATTAATTACTAAGGATGTAAGGGTGATGTTAACCTCTAACCTATAGATAGAAGCATGAATTGTAAATGGATATCTAGGATATATTCAAAGTATAATATAAAAACCTAGAATTTCCCCACCAAAGCCACCTACATATGTTATGGTGGAATTTGATAGTTACTCTGGAATGTCATTTGTAAATGCAACTTCGTATATGATTCCAATTACACCAATATAAAGGGAATGAACATGACAACTACCCTTAATAATATCTTGTTGATTATACATACATAAATCACAAGGATTGACTCTTTATAAAATAACAATTGATATAAGGCATACATAAAGACTTGAGTTAACATTTATGGCCATCTCGCATGTAAAATATTTGGATGGACTCAGAACCATTTTCATACAACATATATGAAAATTTGAAAATAAAAAATAACATTCCAAACAAAAATTTGAGGAAGAGAGACTCACGTTCTTAGAACTAAAATAATGTTACATATTTAATATCTCATATATTATATTGATTTTCACATTTCAATGTATATGAAATTATTTTCTTTAATTATCATTGAATGTGATATATATTTCTTATTTGGATGAACATGAAATGTTGCATTAATTGTTATTTATTATGAATCATGTATGTCACACCTACATGTACTACTAGTATAGATATGTTAAATACATCTATTTTAAATATGCCAAGAGATATCAATCTCGAGGCACCTATCTAACCTACATCACAATACAGGTGCCTAAAGATTGATATCTCTCAGTGTCTTTTAGATAGATTTATTTAAGATATCTATGCTAGTGTATATATACATATGTTTATATTTCAATCTAATTTTATTTATTTTTTATTTTATTAATTAAATTTAAAAGTACATATTTATTTACACACATATTATTGTTTATTTCATTTTTAGTTATTTTGTTATATATATCATTTTACACATATGTATAATGTTCTCAATAATAAATGATATTTGTATCATTTTCTTGTAAATAATAATCATACACTTTTCATATTATTTGGTTTACATAATAAAATCCTAAAATAAATAATTTTCACTTCTTTTAATGTAAATGTAAGGATTCAACATATTCATTTCCATTCTCTATTATTTGTATTGCAAGGAATATAATTTACATGAACTATGTATATTATACATTTTGAAAATAAATTAATAATCACTTTCAAATATAATTTTTTTTCAAGACAAATTGAGAAAAGGAGGAAGGAAAAAAGAAGAGATATTCTTATTTCACATTTTTACAACTCAAGGAAAATAATTGGGAAATAAAGATAAATAGATAAATGCATATATTTTACTATTACATTTTTATTTGTAATGCATAATTTCAACAAGTAATTAATTTCACTTTCAATTCCGTTTTGTAAAAGGAAGATTAAAAAAAAAATCATCTACTTTCATAAACAATTAATTTCCATATTTAATTTACTTCAAAATTTAGTTAAAGTATAGGAGAGGAGTAGAGGAGAGAAGGTAATCTAATTTTGACTTAGAATCAAAATAAGTTTCATTATTCAAGAGAATAAATAGCTTTAAACACACAACCACAATCAAACCACCTGATCTAACTCACTAATTTTTTTTAAGGTAGACAAGGAAAGAGAGAATTTATAGTGCAAGCTTCTTTTTCCCCCTAGTTAAGAGATACAAGGAGAGAGGTAACAAGCGAGACCTGACTCTTATCCACCATTTTCCATGCATGAAACTAACTCCCCAATCTCTTTGAAGATGTTCTCAATCTTCCAATAATCTCTTCCCATACTTTTATTCTCCACCTTTAGCTCTCTCCACCAAAAATGAACCTAACCCTAATGAACCCTCAAAAAAAGACTAGGTGTGGGGAAAATAAGAAAATCTAAACTTTATATCCCTAGAATTATTTTCCCAACCCAATAAATGGGATGATGATTTTATTAAAATAGTCACCTCATGTCTTACAAATCTATAATCTCACTTAATGACCTTATAAGCCCATGTATTTGTCCAAGTCACTCACTTAGTATAAAGTCAAATGGGTCTTTTACAGTGAATAATAACTTATTTTACATTATCTAAATTTACACTCCATAACAAAATTGACTCGCCCTACTCTAGGGACCAACTAATACCTCCTTTAGCCTTCCTAATGAGGATAAGCAGAAGTTACCTATAAAATACATTATAAAATTCCTCATGATTTATGTGGGTTTAAATATTTATAGGATTAGTATTAAATTAAAAAATTAAGATTGTTCTAATTCTATTTTAGGCAATAAAGCTTTAAAAATAAGGGAGGAAATAACATTTGAATTCCTATGTATCTGAAGTATCAAAAAATTAGGAAAGACACATCAGTAACTAGGGTGCAAAGGTTCAAACAAAGGGGGTGCTACAAAGTTTTATCTACATCTATTTATTTATATAACCATAATGAACATTTTGTATAATTCAAGTCTACATTTTTCTAAATAAACATGTAATTCTAAACCAAATGAATACTCAATCTTTTTATACTTTTGTCTATGTTCTTAACATGTATCTTAATTCACTCAGAAACACACATTAACATGTTCTAATGGATTTTCTAGGAACCTCTACTAACAATGGTGTAGTGAGCATGTAACTTTGAAACATGTTGAGATGGTTACATGGACAAAAAGATTTAGAGTGATGGATAGATGAGAGAATTCATAATTTCATATAAAAGGAGGTAAAGAGGACATGAAGTTCTATGACTGAGGTTATAAGTACAAATATAGATTGTGAGATATAAAAAATATTTTGGTATGAATTGGTTGGATTGATAACTACATGGTTGCACAGAATTGATTACTATTATTTCAATCTAAGAGAAACAAGACACTTTGTTTAGACTAAAGAAAAAATAGAAAAGCTCTGAAATATGGACACCGATTTGACACACAATATATCATTGGTTAAAGACTACCATTGATGGATATATCACTAATTTTATTTTCAAAGTTATATTAAGTTCTAAGCTATGTACGGTTTGTTAGTAAGATGCATATAGGGAAAGTTTTTACATCGATTACCTACTTTGCTTAAAATTTTAGTTGTGGAAAAATCCATAGTGCCTATTCTGGATAATATGTATTAATCACTTTGGGTGTTATTAGAATGTGTGAAATGATGAAGTAAATGATGAATAACTTAGAGGAAAAACTTGAACCTAAACCCAAAATATGGAAGATATAGATAAGCAAAATGATAAGATAATTATTAGGTTAAAGTGAGACCTATGATAACAAAGGTGGAATAAACATAAAAATCCTAATGTAGTTGTGAGTATGATTAAAGTAGAGAGTTTAGAATAAAAATAATGCATTGGAGTTTAACGAGGAGATAAATATTATGGAGATTATGGAGATGAATAAATGAGAGGTCCTAATAGAGGAGAAGGCACATATTAGAGTGCATAAATTGATAAAGATTGGAAAAGGATTCGAATAAGATGGAAGATAGTGGAAAAAGAGCATTTATATAAGTTAGAAGGTAGTTTTATATCATATTTAAAAGGTATAATATTGTTTAGATAATATAATGAATTATATTTTAAATAAATTATGTTAAATTACAAGATTAAAGTAGGCTCTAGTTGAAATGAAGCAGGAGTTATAGATAAAGATCATTCATTTCAATGGTACACATCCTCTATGTCTAATTGATCATCTGAAAGTAGAATAAAAAGTGTTGAAGTTGATAAATATAGTACATGGTTTGACTATTTTATAGATAGATTTTGAAAATATAGTGTAGACGATGAAAAATTATTGGATAATAATAAATTTATTGAGGTTGGATTTCAAGTCGTAATAAGTTTTAAGATATTAGTAAAGTCTAGTCCATTAGTTGATTTAGGTGCCTACTCTAGATAACATGGATTAGTCACTTTAGGTGTTATGGAGATTTTTGAAATGATGAAGTGAATGATGAATAACTTAGAGTATAAACTTGAACTTGTACCTAAAAAAAGGAGGATATAGATAAGCAGAATAATAATATAATTATGAGGTTAAAGTGAGACCTATGATAACAAAGATGGAATAAACATAACAAACCTAATGTAGTTGTGAGTAGGAGTAAAGTAGAGAGTTTAGAATAATAATAATAATGAATGGGATTTTTGTTGGAGATTTGTCATGATTATGTCATGGTGGTGTCATGGAGATGTTATGGTGAGTGGATGAAGTGCTTTGATAGCCTAAGTGACAATGACAAAGTGTGCAAGGTTCTTGTTCTTGTATGCTTGAAGGTGGGTTGGTTTATCTTCAATGTTGACTTGGTTAGAGATGTTTAGGGATGAGTATATAGGATTGATCATGTGCAATGGGTCCTATAAGATGTTATATATTATTTTAAATCTTATGTGAACTAGTATAATTCTTCTGGTTGTCCACATTTTTCATCTAGACACTTTGGGTCCAGTGATAGAAAATCTGAGTAGGTAGTTTGATGACATCACCATTGCCATGTGGGAATGAGTTAAGGAAATTTGGTCATATGGTTGTGATCATAGTAGTTCTTAGCTATTTTATGTCATATCTAAATTCATGCATTGAAGCATAGTCAAAGATATGAGGGTGCAATGTTGGCTTCTCAGTTAGAATTCATTATTTTCTCATACTTAGCTAAATTTATAGATTGGCCAGAAATATCTGAGTAAGCATGTTGATGAGGTCATCATTCACACACGTGGAGTTTTTAGGACAAAATTATCATATGGGTTTTTTCATTTTTATGCCTAGTTTATTTGTGTTAATTTTTAGATCATGCAATATATAGCATCAAAAGATATGCATATGCAAAGTTGGGCTCCCAAGTAATTTGACTGTGTTTTTTCATACATAGAAAATTTTGCAATGAGGAAGAAAGAACCGAGTGAGCATTTTGATTTTGTTATATGCTTCACATGTGAAGGTGTCAAGATGACCTAATTATATGGGTTTATTTAGTTTTGAGCATAGTTGATTTGTACTAAATTCTATTTCATCCACAGATAGCACAAAAAAAGTTATGGATGTTCAAAGATGGCCTCTTAGGTAGATTTAGACATAGTTGGCTCTATGATAGAAGGTTTAGATAATACACTTTAATGGAATTATATCTCACATGCATGAGGGTTATAGAAGTAGTATGTCACATGGTTGGATTATCCTATGTGAGAAGATCATCTAGTCCAAATTTGAGATCCTACATCAACGCGTAGAAGTTATTAAGGATCAAAAATGGTTACTGAGGCATATTGACAAGGACCCCATACTTAGTCATTTTTGAAAGTGTTAAAGCTCAAGCAAGATCAATGGTGTACATTGTTCCAAGAAGTTAGGAACTAGTGAGATGAAGACAACTCTATGATGCTTAACTATTGAAAAAAGGTATAGGTAATGATCTAATGATGAGTAGGTATTTGTATAGTTGATCGAATAGTGAGCATTGATTTTTAAAGACCTGATTGATCCACAAAGATCAATGGATTGTGTTGAGTCAAAGTTCCTAGATTGCATGGGATAAGGTCAAATTAATAGATGTTTAATGTCTGGCATTGGTAAACTATTTATTAAAGCTTAGACAAGATCAATGGTGTATATTTGATCTAATCAGTGAGTTCATGAGATTTGAGCATTATGTTTGAATGTTAACTATGACCATTTGCATTTGAAAATTTGAATTTGTAAAGGAAAAAACTAGTGTTTGGTTTTTGGACCATATCTTTCAATAGAAGACAAATTTACTCATGTAGTAAAAAGTAAAGTGATAGAAGACTCCAAGGTGCATTTATTTATACTAATTTAAAGATATGAAAGTGAGTACAGTCAAATATTTTGAGCCTAGAATTTAAATGTGTGTTCATACTTGTTCTGCAAGTGACTTGAGAAAGATATTCGAGATTTTATTAATGTTGTTTCGATGTCTCATGATGAATTAGATATTAGAGTGTGTTGTATACTTTATGATGATGCTCTATGTGGATTTTGGAGGTGTGATTAATCTATTTTGAGTATGAACAATGCTTAAAAAGTTGACTGTGTGTTCATTCATGGTGACTGTATGCACCAGGTCAATGTTTGAGTTATTTGAGCATGCAAAAAGGTGAGCTAAGTTAAAAATTATCATTAAAAAATGTTGAAGGGGACATATGGAGTGTAATTTTAAAGTGGTGTTATGTTCTTGTTTTGCTCAATGGAGTGTTAAAGGAGTGAATGGGTTCACATGAGACCTAAAAGGACTGTAAGGGCCTTATTAAAAGGTGTAGTTCCTCAAGGGTTACCCATAGATGTTAGGGATGACCTTTGAAGATAGTATTGAGTAGTATATTCATATGATAGATGTCTTAAGGGTTAAGACATTCCTAATGGCTGACCAAGGTAGAGATTATCAAGTTTAATTTATAAATAGTGGAACCAAAGATGATGAGTTATAGACTTTGTAAACGATACTAAGGAACAATTAGAGAGAGGCTTGTGTGTGTTTTTTGGATCAGGGGAGGAGTAGAGTGCCCTGAGGATGAGTTGAAGAGTAGAATAGATTGAGTAATATTTGTATGACTTGTTGGTCATAATTCTATTTAGCAGAATAGTGCTCTTACAGATTGGGTGTGGGTGAAGGTGAAGTGTGATATATAGAGGTCCATTATCATGTGTTGTTGAAATTAGTTTAGAGGTGGATTTATTCATAGTTTTTATTGTGGTAGCTCAGTGTCTAAGGTGGTTATAGCCTTCTTGCAAGGTGATACTTGATAAAAGGTCTAATTTTTGTTGTAGCTTAGTTAGATAGGTGTGACAACACCTTATTGGATTGTAGTTACTTAATTAATCACATTTGGTCTAAATTGGATCTTATTATTATAAGATAGTAGTGTAATTATAGGTTCCTATGGGTATCCTCCCCCAAGAGGGTTTCCCATGTATGTCATGTGTTATGTGATTGATCTTGCACTGTCTCTCTTGCTCATTGATGTGAATATTATGTATGCTTCATGAATGCTTATGGTAACTGATTAAGTGTTTGAAAAGATCATATTTTAAGTTGGATTACTTTGGATCAATAATTAAACTCCCCCTCTCAGTGATTTTACGTCTGACAATTGGTATCAGAGTGAGGTCCTTTGGTAAAATCTTAACAACTTGAAGGTGATCCAAGGTATAATGTTTAGTCAGAATGTGCAAGGTGGTTTCTCTATTAAGCAAGCATCGATGTTCAATGGATCCAGTTTTGATTTTTAGAGTGCCAAGATGAGGACATTTATTATGTCCTTTGGGTTTGATATATGGAAATATATTATGTATGGCTATGTTTCTCTTATTACTCCTCCATATAGTGTTATAGACAAGAAGCTATTTGAGAAAAACTCTAAGGAAATGAATGCCATCACTTGTGGTCTTATAAAAACTAAATTCTCCAAAGTAATTCATTGGACATCTATAAATGAAATATGGGATAAATTGAAGGATATTTTTGAATGAGATTCAAAGGTAAAGCTTGCTAAGTTGCAGACTCATAGAAGGCAATTTGAAAGTCTCAAGATGAACGAATAAGATACTATAGCATCCTTTCTGCAAAGAGTTGATGAAATTATGAATATCATCAGAGGTCTTGGAGAGAATATTGAAGATACTACTATTGTTCAAAAGTTATTAAGGTATCTATCCCCCAAGTTTGATCTAAAAGTATCTGTTATAAAAGAGACTCGTGACCTTACTCAATTGAAGATGGATCAATTGCATGGCATCCTTATTGCCTATGAGATGAGGAAGAATGATGATATACCACCAAATAAAGAAGTATCATTAAAGATAGAAATGAAGCCTAAGATGAAGTTACAAGGTAATAAATCCAAAAAGGATGACATATTTGGCATTGATGATGATGAACTAATTACTTTGATTACTAGGAAATTGAACACTATCTCAGGAATGCATAAGGGTAAACTACCCTTTAAATTTTTTAACTATGGAGAGATAATACATTTTTCTTGGAAGTGCCCTCATAATCATGAGAAGAAACATGATGAAGATAATAAAACATATAGGAAGAAAGGATTCAGAAAGTATAACACCAAGAAATGATCCTTCAAAAAAAAGAAGAGTCTGTACACCAAAGAAGATTGTAGCTCATTTGATGAAAGTGAAGATAGTGATTCAGAATATGGTCATGAAGATGATGGTCCTATTGAAGATGAATCCTTATTAATGGTTTAGGAATTAATTTTATCACATTAGAAGGAGTCTACTTGGAGTGATTCAGATGATGATGAAGATGAGGTGGACTATGAGACTGTTTGTATGATTGCTCTTAAAGAACTAAAGATTGAGAAGAAGAAGAAGATCAATAAGAAAATGAAATCTAAGCTCAAGGACTATGAGGATCAACTCAGTGTGTATGAGGCAAGATTAAATGAAGATGCCAAAGAGCCTGAAGATATGATCAAGCATCTCATTTGTCAATTGGAAATTCTATCTACAAGCCTAAAATCTAAAGAAGATGAATGTTCAAGGCATGTTTCTAAAAATGAATATTTGAAATATGAGTTAGAAAAGATAGCTAGTAATGTGAAGACATTTATGAGATTTGAAAAGATCTGATGTGATATAGACATTATTTTAAGTGGTAAAAAGCATGCTAGTGATAAAATTGGTCTTGGATATGAAGAAGAATAAAAGACTATAACTCAAGATAAGATGAAGACTAATGTGAATCAGGACAATCATACTTTGAAGATAAATCATTAGACAAGGAATGAAGGTGATGGAAGAGTAAAGACAAATCAGATCATATAGATAAATGCCATGAGGTATGCAAGATTCAATGGTTATTATTATACATGTAATCAATTTGCTTATAGGGCTATAAATGGCAAGAGTCTTAGTAGAAATAAATTTGCATTGGACTATGATGGGGGTCAGCAATCAAAAGGTGTGTACAAAATCAAGTGATTTAATTATCTTGATGTGGGACACTTTGAAAGCCATTGTCTACATAAGATTAGACAAGGTGTGTCCTATTTAAAAAGGGGAGGTTGTTTTGTTTGTCATGACATAGGACACACTACAAATTTATATCTAAATAAGGTAAGGCAAGATACATTTCTTGTAAAAGGTATGGTGTGCTACAATTGTGAAAATAGAGGTCACATTGTTAGGTTTTGTAAGTAAAGGCCTATAAGACAAAGTAGATTTAATGAGTCTCCTAGAGTGTAAGAAAGAACACAAGTTAACACATGGATGCCAAAGGTGAAAAGTGTGAGCCATGCTGAGTCTACAGGTCTAAGTAATTTATTTTTTATGGTAGAGAATGCTTCAATAGTTAAAGAGTACTAAGAGGCCTCATTGTCTACTCATGTTGAGAATGAAGAGATCAATCTCAAATAGAAGACCAAGGTGTTGATTAAGGCCATTCCTAAGGTATGTATGGATCTAAGTGAACATATTGTTATTACTGAGCATGTATCATGTAAAGAACATCGATTATCTATGCCTAATGATGAGGTTCCAAGCTACAAGGAATATTGTTCTAATGAAAAGGTATGTAATGAATCTGTGTCATCTCCATATATTGTCATTTCAATCATATAAGAAAGGGAGAATGTTTTAGTGGATGAGGAAGTTGTTTCTCCTAAGCCACATAAGAAGAAGAACAATAACAAATATTAGATGAGCAAGGAGGAGATGGAAGATGAGGATTTATTTTTGTTTTAGAGAATTAAGGTATAGAAGATGTCTTTATCTATGCTTCTTATGAGAATCCTTTCACTGTAGAATCAAGTTTGTGTGCTCAAGATGATAATGCCAATCAAATAAGGTCTTTGGTTAAGGGGGAACAACAAGTTCATGAGCCTATTTCAGAGGTTTGTGAAGAAGTTATAGTACAGAGTCAGAATGGGTGGTTCTAGGTGGTTTAATGAGATTTATGCAAATGTCAAGAAGTTTTTGGTGCTCAGAAAGGTATGTGCATTTGAGGTGTGATCTAGGTGTTTTTAAACTCTGAAGGTATGTATGTGCCAATTGAATAATTTTTAGTGTTCTCAATTTTTTTAGTTTTTGGCTTAAGGGCAAGAAGGCCTAAAATGGCTTATAGGATGTATGGGTTCCCAAAGGTATGGAAGCTTAAATCTTGGTCCATAAGTGTGTGATGGGTGTCTCTAGGTGTTCAAGTAGTTTCAAAGGTGTGCGTTGACTAAAAGGAGGTTTATTGACCCTACTTGTTTTGAGTTTCTAGGGTTTTGGGCTATACTAGATGATTTTTTTAATTTATGAGTTGAGGTTTGAGGATTTTTAATTTTTTTAATGGGAAAAATTGGTGGTCAAATGTAGCTTCACATATAATTTAAGGTTTATGGTTATCAATTTATTCAACTTTTTGTCAATATAGAGGGCCAATTAACTAGTAGGTTTGTGAAGGAAGTATGTTGCAGAGGATTATCTTATTGATTCAAATTAGTGTGCTTTAGGGGGAATGTGAGAGTGCTTCAGATATGAATTGTCAGATCCTGAAGATGTGTCTAATGAAAATTTTGGAATCTACAAGTTTTAGGTAGGGCTACAAGGAGGCTATACAAGCCTAGTTTGAAGAATAGTGCTTTTTGATTGGTTTCTCCAAAAGAGAAAGGTATGAGCATCTAAATGTATATTATTAGGTTGGTTTAATTAATGTTTACTATTTTTTATAGTGCATATGTAGAGTTGGTGGTCATGGAAGTGTCTTGAGAAAGAAGGCTAGTAAACTTGCATGGTGGTTCTTCATGGTATGTGGAGATATGAAGATGCTCAAAAGGTGAAATTTCTTAGAGGTCTTAGGGTGAGTCCCTCTAAAATGTTTCTTGGTGAGTTCCATCATATTTATATTTTTTTATGTGTTCTTTCTTCATTGATTGTAGTGCTTGATTGAAGAAAGTGTTCGCATGGAGCAAGAGGAAGTTGTCGAGACAAGAAGAGGTTGGCTCAAGGTAAGGGGGAGTTTATATCATCTTTTGAAGATGGTATTTTCCTATTTCATAGTATTTTTAGGTCCTAAATATTAGTTTGTTTCCACTTTGTCATTATGTCAAAGGGGGAGAAAGTTCCTATTGTGGGAGTGCTTTGAAGAGAGAGAAGGTGAGTTATGGATTGCTATATTGATGGGTGTTGACATCAATGACAAAGGGGGAGATTATTAGATAATTATCATGATTATGTCATGGTGGTGTCATGGAGATGCTATAGTGAGTGAATGAAGTGCTTTGATAACCTAAGTGACAATGAAAAAGTGTGCAAGGTTCTTATTCTTGTATGCTTTAAGGTGGCTTGGTTGATCTTCAATGTTGACTTGGTTAGAGATGTTCAGGGATGAGTATGAAGGATTGATCATGTGCAAGGAATCATATAATATGTTATATATGCTTTAAGATCTTGTGTGTTTGAGTAAAATTCATCTGGTTATCCATATTTTTCATCTAGACACTTTGGGTCCAATGGCAAAAAATTTAAGTAGGCAGTTTGATGATATCACCATTGCCATGTAGGAATGAGTCAAGGGGAGTTGGTCATATGGTTGTGATCATAGTAGTACCTAGTTGTTTTTTACCAAATCTCAATTCATGCATCAAATCATAGTTGAATATATGAGCGTGAAAATTTGCCTTCTCAATCAGAATTCATTATTTTCCCATAGCCAAATTTGTAGATTAGCCAGAAAGTGATGAGTAAGCATGTTGATGAAGTTAGCATTCACACATGTGGAGGTTCTAGGGTAAAATGATCATATGGGTTTGTTAATTTTTATGCCTAGCTTATTTGTGCTAATTTTCAAATCATTGAATATGGCACATCAAAATATATGCATATGTAAAGTTGGGCTCCTAGGCAGTTTGACTGTGTTTTTCCATAGCCAATTTTGTAATGAGGTAGAAAGAGCCAATTAAGAATTTTGATTGTTTTATAGCTTGCACGAGTGAAGGTGTAAATATAATATGAACATATGGGTTTGTTTAATTTTGAGCATAGTTTATTTTTCCTAAATTTTAGTTCATCCACTGAAGTGTGACAAAAGTTATGGATGCTCAAAGATGGCCTCTAATGTAGATTTGGATATAGTTGGCTCTGTGATAAAATATTTTGAGAAGGCACTTTAAGGGAATTATATCTTGAACATGTAAGGGTTATAGGATTAGTATACCACATGGTTAGATTCTCCTATGTGAGGAGATCATCTAGTCCAAATTTGGGATCCTACATCGAAGCATAAAAGAAGTTATTAAGGATCAAAAATGGCTATTTAAGCATATTGATAGGGTCCCCATACTTGGTCATTTTTGAAAGTGTTAAAGCTCGAGTAAGATCGATGGTGAATATTTATCTAACAAGTTAGGAAGTAGTGAGATGAGGACAAGTGCATTATGTTTAAAAAATGAGAAATGGTACAAGATAATGATCCAATGGTGAGTAGGTATTGGTATAGTTGATCAAATGATGAGTGTTGATCGTTAAAGACTTGATTGATCCATAGGGATCAATGGAGCATGTTGAGTCAAAGTTCCTAGATTGCATGAGATGAGGTCAAAGTGATAAAGGTTTAATGTCTAGCATTAGTGGATTATTTGTTAAAGCTCATAAAGATCAACAGTGCATATGTGATCTAAGCAGTGAGTTCACGAGATTGAAGCATTGTGTTTGAAGGTTAATTATGAATTTTTACATTTGAATATTTGAATTTGCAAAGGAAAAAAATAGTGTCTAGTTTTTAGACCATATCTTTTGATAGAAGACAAACTTTTTGATGCAATAAAAGACAAAGTGGTAGAGGAATCCAAGGAACATCTAGATATACTAATTTGAATATTTAGAAGTGAGTACAGTCAAATATTTTGAGTCTAGAAGCTTATTGTGTGTTCGTACTTATTCTGTAAGTGACCCGAGAAGGATATTCAAGCTTGTATTGATGTTGTTTTGATGTCTCATATGAATTAACTATTGGATCATGTTGTAGACTCTATTAGGATGCTATATGTGAATTTTTGAGGTGTGATCAATTTATATTGAGTATGAATAATGCTTAAGAATTTTATTGTGTGTTCATTCATAGTGATTAAGTACACCAGGTCAATGTTTGAGTTGTTTGAGCATATGCAGAGGTGAGCTAAGTTGAATATGATCATTTGAGGATGTTGAAGGGGAAATAAGGAGTGGAACCATGTATTTTAATTTGGTCTTATGTGTTAAACATGGAATATACTGAGAGGGGGGGTGAATTAGTATATTATATATCTTTGACTTAATTTGATTTCTTTTCTTTAACCACTCTATCATACATTTAAGATATGCAATAAAATTGAAATAATTATTTTCACCACACAAGAGAGAGAGAGAGAGAGAGAGAGAGAGAGAGAGAGAGAGAGAGAGAGAGAGAGAGAGAGAGAGAGAGTATCTTTTTATGTGGAAACCCAAAGTGGTAAAAACCATGGAGAACAATCTCAAGTATATGAATGAGCACAAACTCAAAATACAAAGTTTGAAAGCACTAACTTTTAGGAGCACCAAACCCTTTGTCGAGCACCAACATAGAAAATATTTGTGAGCACTAGCCCATAGGAGAACCAAACCCTTATGAAGATTAGTGAGCACCAACCCACAAGAGCACCAACCCCTCTTGTGTATAAAAAACAACTATATCTCAATGTTGCTTACTCAACAAATGATATAAATCTACAATATCTCCTACTTTTCTCTCTTTGAAAAAAAATACAAACCATGAACTATCTTCCATATTACAAATGGATTCTCAAGCCTTTATTTATAGCTTTCCAAATGACATTTGGAATTCACCCTTTATGACCCTTCAATCCTTATGGAAAATGGTGCCAAACTTATATGACCCTTCATATCCTTGCATTTGAAAATTCATATGGTGACCCTTCATATCCTTAAATTTGAAAAGTCATATTGTGACCCTTCATAAGCAAAAGCATCCTTTCCTCTTTTGTATTTATCTTGGTGACTTTTCGTATTCCTTAAAGTGTCCCTTCATGGAAAAATGTGTCATACCTATTTTATCTTCACATGGTGACTCTTGGAATTCCTCAAGATGACTCTTCATGAGAAAATGTGTCCCATTCCTCTTTCGTCTTTTACCCTGTGACTCTTTGACTTCTCTATGGGCCATCTTTTGACTTGAATGCAACCAAAAATATATTCATTAATATTAAATAAATATTAACACACAATAGCCAAGATATGAATATTAGAAACATCGTTAAATGTAATTGGGCTTATATCACCAATAATGCTAGACCTTTGACATCAATGACAATTATTTCTGACACTATGTTCTTATTTCACTCAATGGAGTGTTAAAGGAGTGAATAGGTTCACATGATACCTATAAGGATTTCAAGGGCCTTATTAAAAGGTGTAGTTCCTTAAGGGTGACCTATAGATGCTATGGAAAACCTATGAAGATAGTATTGAGTTATGTATTCATATTATAGATGTCTTAAGGGTTAAGACATGCCTAATGGCTGACCAAGGTAGTGATTATCAAGTTTTCTCTATAAATAGTGGAAGTGAAGATGATGGGTTCTATACTTTGTATGCGAGACTAAGGAGTGATTAGAGAGTGTCTTTTGTGTGTTTTATGGATTGAAGGAGGGGAAAAGTTCCTTAAGGATGCATTGAAGGGAAGAACAAATTAAGGACTATTTGTATGACCTCTTGGTCATAATTTTATTTGGTATAATAGTGATCTTATGGATTGAGTGTGAGCAAAGGTGAAGTGTAATAAGTAGAGGTACATCATCAAGTGTTGTTGACATTAGTTCAAAGGTGGATTTGTTCATAAGTGTTATTGTGTTAGCTCATCATCTAAGGTGGTTACAGCCTCCTTGCAAGGTGATACTTGATATAAGGTCTATTTGTTGTTGTATCTTAGCTATGTAGGCATGGCAGCACCTTTTGAGATTGTAGTCTCACTAAATAGGGATTTTAGTTCCTGATCAATTATAGCTACTCTAAATTAGATCTTGTTATTATAAGATATTAGTATAATTTTAGGTTGTAGCGGGTTCTCTTCCCTAAGAGGGTTTCCCACATATGTCATGTGTTATGTGATTGATATTACATTGTCTCTCTTGCTCATTTATGTGAATGTTGTTTATGTTTCATGGCTGCTTTTGGTAATTGATTAAGTGTTTTCAAAGATCATATTTTAAGTTGGATTATTTGAGCTCACTGATTCAACCCGCCCCCCTCTTAGTGATTGTACCTCTAACAAATTTAAGGAGGATTTAGATATTATGGAGATTAGGAAAAGATATGTCCTAAAAGAAGAAAAGGCACATATGAGAGTGCATAAATTGATGAAGATTGGAAAAGGATTTGGAGGAGATGGAAGAGAGTGTAAAGAGAATAGAAGAGCAATTATATAAGTTAGAAGGTAGTTTTAAATCATAGTTAAAATGGATAATATTGTTTATAGAATAGAATGAATTATCTTTTGAATAAGTTATGTTAAATTACAATATTAAAGTAGGTTCAAGTTGAAATGAAGAAAGAGTCATAGACAAGGATCATTCATTTCAGTGGTACACATCCTCTATGTCTAATTGATCATCTAAAATTAGAATAAAAATGTTGAAGTTGGTAAATATAGTACATGATTTAACTTTTTTATAGATAAATTTTTAAAATACAATGAAGACAATGAAAAACTATTGGATAATAAGAAATTTACTGAGGCTAGATTTCAGGTCACAATAAGTTTTAATATGTTAGTAAAGTCTAGTCCATATAATTTATTTTAGGTGTGATCACATGAATAATGGCTCTCATTGTATGATTTTTTATTACTTAAGCACCATATGTTAGGTATAATGACCCCAAAACATACCTATTAACTTGCAAGATGAAATGATAGGTCAAAAGTGTAACTAGGGATGATGAAAAGAAGTGTGAGATCATAGGATCCATAATAGGTAGAGCTCTAGAGTTAATATACAAGAGGGATGCTACAAAATTGAGATTTTAGGATCTCAAAAATCAATTAATATCAAATTTTAAATGAAAAATTGTATGAGTCAGGCAATATAATATTTGAAAGAGCTTCACCAAAAATTAGGGGAGTCAGAATGAAACTATGATCATATGTTCTTTGATGTAAATAAAATAGTGGATTTTATGTTTTTACAAGGCCTGCACCTTAGATTAGGTTTACTATTGATTAAAATTAGTTCATTTTAAAGATGGATGCTCAAGTAGTTTCGCTCAAAGTGGATTGGATAGAGGATTATGTGGAAATTCTGTAGTCCACTCCAAAAATTGGTGTAATGATAAATGTTATTTTGTGAAATATGGATGAGATGCATGAGAGTAATAAGCCCAAGATAGTATTTTTTTGTATGGAGTGCATAAAATATGGGCACTGCATTAATGAATGCCTTAAAGTCAAAATAAATTTATTTGATATCTATCAGGTAGTATGACATGTGACTAAAAAATTTCATCTCTTATAACAATATACCCAAAATATATTATAATTTATATAATTCACATAATCATGATGATAAAAATTAAAAATCTCTTCAAAACTTAAAGGAATAGATCACCAAGAATGTATTCACAATATAAATGTAACATATCCTTGCTATGAAACCAAGGGTTCTAAGCCTAAATGTAGAGATGACACCTGTGAATCTAACTTCTCCTAGATAGGTGCCACCTCACTTTAGTATCAACCTCAAGACTTAGTAGGTTAGACATCATATTATCCATAGTACCAGATAGGATGGACTATGTCATCTCCTCAATATCAAAAATCATGGAACACTATGTCACCTCTACAACATCAAATAGGATGGGGACCATATTCTCCCCAAAGGTCATATGGGAGACATGATGGTCAAGAACAAGGGTGGGGCTCACCATAGAAATAAAGAGAATATTATGGTCAACAATAACAAGGTTGGTATTTTTATTAGAGACAAGGGGGATATAAAGGTGGGTATCAAGGTAAATACAAAGAGGATAATAGCATAATAGATGAGAGACATGGATGATAAATAATTACTTGTTATTTATGTGAAGAATACAATCACTTCTCATGGAATTATCCAACCAATCCACAAAGGCATGTCTATTATGCATATTGTAGAGTTTCAGGACAACATCATACAAAATATTATCCTATTTTTAAAAAGTAGAGAAAAGAAAAACTGGTGTGAAATGTAAACATGGAAAATTCATACCAAAGGGATCATATGTACATAAAAGTAGTCACTCAACATAAAAATTTAGAACAAGGATTACCACCCTTAGATATGTTTCAAGATTAAAAAAATTAGAAATGTGTAATAGGAAAAATAGCCTACTCTTACAAGAGAGAAGGATTTGATGTATCAAGTAGCACAAATGTCTCATAATATACAAAACCATACCACATCCAAGAGTTATGTTACAATCCTTGGTGCATAGATGTATGGTTAAATTATGTGTATTATGAGACATGATGGAATAGTTACTATTTTAATAGATATAATCAAATTGATAATCACTCTATGAAATGAAGATATGTTGTAGAACACCATAAATATTCTACATAATATGTTAGACTATGCAAGAGGACAACAATGCACTAATAAGGAGGTATGGTATGTAAATAGCAAGGAGCCATGGGATGTTGACTCTATAATGGATATCAAATTAGAAGGTATGAAGTTCTGAATGTTGTATTCAACTTTGTAAGTACAATAAATATGATTTCTTGGTTGACATAGAAAACCATTGGATTACTTGCTCTGATTTATAACCCAAATACATAGAGTCTTATAGGCTATAGAAAGTTAGAACATATTGGGTGACTAGAGGACATATAAATAAAAGGTGTTGATATAAATTTTTGAGGTGATTTTGAATTCATGGATATGAAGATCGATGAAATTCACTAACCTATGTTAGTCGGTAAGAAGTGGGTATATCATGGGAAAATGACCATCATCACAGTGTGAAATTAATTAGAGGCACACCAAGGGGATAATATTATCATCATATTTATAGATAAATATGAAATCAAGCCTTGAATCATTCCTAAAAAACTTGACTCACCCTATGAATACGTGAACAACATCTTATTTAAGGTTGATATAGAGTCTAATCATAATGCACTATGGGTTGTAGAGTTCACTTTTTATTATAGAGATAGAACTATTTATATCACTAAAACAAATAGAGAATCCTTCATCTATACTTGTGATAACCATAGAACAAGTTCTATAGTTTCATATAGGGGAATGAAAGTTTCTATCTATGTGATCAATAATGTCCAAAGTAGATTTGATATATCAAGTGGGTGTGATAGACATAGATTACACCAAACCAGCTCAAGAAGGTATTCTACCATTGAAAATTATGTCTTCAGTAAGTGGTGATTTATATACCCATATGTTGAATTAGGTGAGAGGAGACCATGAGGTGAGACCAATGAGAATGGTTTTCATTATAAAGTGACAATTACCTCGATACTTTACAATTGAGGTCTTAGGCTAATTTATTTTTAGATTAGAGAAACATGTTCTAAATGTAGATCATCAAGTCATTAAATTGATTTTCTATTTGAAGAGAACTACTATGACATTGTTGGCAGTAAATAGGTCAAATAATTTCACTAGGAATATTCCTATGAGTTATTTTAAACTCGATATCAAATATCACCTATGATCATGATTCAACAGTCATTTTTACTAAAAGAATAGTATCCTGAAAAGCATATTCATAAATATGTTGTTGTATGGTCTTTATAGGGTGTATAACCTAGATATCGGGTACATGCATTCAAGTATACTCTATAGAATGTTCTAATATCATGGTACATGCACCAAGAATGCAAGAAAGAAATTAAAATTTATCCACAAGTTCTAAAGGATTTTATTTAAACCTTTATCTTTGAGGATGAGAATCCCCTAGTGTAGATTGATATTTTGAAGTTAAAAATATTTTTATGTCATGGGATAGAAGATTATCTAAGTATTATGATGAACTCCTTTTTTTAAGAAGAAGCAACTAGATATTTGAATATGGCTATCAAAAATTACAAGGCAAGTAATCAGAAAGAGTAGTCTTTAGTGAAATTATGTAGTAAAATCATAGATGATGGAGAATAGATAGAATATAGTGATAGTGATGAGGAATTAGACTTGAAGGGTTTATTCAAAATTGAGTGATAAGTATAAGAATCAAAATATAAAATCACTGAGAAAATTTAATATGCACAACTATGAAATTTAAACATTCATGAACAAGAAGGGTATATGATTTTATGAGACTCTATGTTAAATGGATCCAACAATAAATACCAAAAACCATTAAATAAATTTGTAGGGAAAATTGGTATTGAGGATGCACTAAATCTTGTGAATTTAAGTGATTATTAGACATAACAAGATATATCAAAAGGCTTGAAATTATTGTGAGAGTATCAAGATGTGTTCCCAACAAAGTTTTCATAAGTCAAGAATGTAAATCCTTTATTAGAAAAGATGCACATAAAACTCAAAAACTATGCACGATCTATTAATAAGTGCCCATATAAGATAAATCCCAATATGAAGCTTAAATTTTAAGTTAAAATTGACCACATGCAGGAAGTAAGGATTATCTATCTATTAAAAAAGGTAGAATGGGTAAGTACAATGGTGGTTCAACTTAAAAAGTCAAGATAAATTAAGGTTTGTGGGGACTATAAGGCATTGAATGATGCCTTTTTAAATGACCCATTACCAATTCCCTTTAAAAATAAAGTTCTATAGGCAGTCATAGGGAGCTAAGTCTATTTATTCACATATGGCTTCATTGTCTATTGTTATATGCCGATCATAACTTTTTATCAGGTTAAAACCACATTTTTAATTTAAAGGGGCTCCTTCGTATATAAGGTAATGCCTTTTGCTATCAAGAATGCTCTTATTGTTGTTTTTATGGTTGTGGTCACTACATTCAAAGATTTCATCCATGACTTCCTAGATTTATGTCTTAATGATAGGATTATATTCTATTTATTCAAAGAACACTTATACAAGATAAGAGTTATGTTATAATAATGTTGAGATCTACATATCACATTGATTTTTAAAAAGTGATTATTTTGTACACCATTTGGTGTTCTCTTGGGCCATATAGTGTGCAATGATGGTATTTTAGCTGATCAAGCTCAAATCATAGTCATTGTGAGTATGCCACTTCATACAAGATCTACCAAAGTGAGATATTTCCTTAGACATATATGATATTATCGAATGCTCATCAAAGGGCACATAGTTGTATTAAAGTTAATGAAGAGATTATTTCATATAAATATAAAGTTTGAGTGGATTAATGAGTGCTAGGATTTTTTTTGGATTTAAAATAGTAGTTAGTAATAGATATCATATTGGTATTCTTGATTATATTGAGTCATTTGATGTGCAGGTAGACATTTAAATAATTATAGTAAGAGTTGTATTGACTCAACCAAGAAACAAATGTTTAGATCACCCTATTCACTTTGCAAGTAAAAAATTGCCATCAATAGATAATAATTACACTACAATAGAGTAAAAGGCCTTGGATATGGTGTTTTCACTTAAAAAATTTAGTAAGTATAACTTAGCAACACCATTTGAATTCTTTATAGAATACCAAGCTCTGTGCTACCTAGTGACCATTCTTATAATAAGGGGAAGGATATCTAGGTGGTTAATGTTATTCTAATAATTTCAATTTAATATGAAGGTGAAAGTAGGAAAATAAAGTGTAGGACCAAATCATCTTATCTGAATAAGATATGGTTTGGATCTAGAAGAAATTCAAGATGAGTCACCATATGCACACTTATTTAGAGTTTATGCAGTTCTAAATAATATGAAAGATAACCATTTTTATGGAACAATGAATTATTCCTTAAAATTATGTCAAAAAAGATAAAATTCAATTGATCACATAAGCAATACCTTTCAATATTCTCAATGGATTTATGTATAAAATGGGTAAGGTTGATTTTCTATGTGGAGTAGCCTTAGATCATGAGAGACCATAATTTCTATAAGAAGCAAGATAGGGAATTTTAGTAAAACACTTCCCAGGTGAATCGACCATGAGGAATAAATTATAGAGTGGAATTTAGTGGCTTACATTGTTCTTAGATGCACAAAGTCACAAATTACTATGACATTTTTATAATAATAATAGGAAGGCCAAATCGAAGGGATGAAATGCCTTTGAATCTGATGTTAGCAATGTGACCTTTTGAGCAATGGGGAATTGAATTTTTAGGACCTATTAAACTACCACGTAAAAATAGTTATGCAAGGTGTATAGTTATTATGATAGATTAATTCACTAAATGGGTAGAATTTATTGTGACACCAAGTTGAGATGTAAGAGATACAACCAAGTTGTTTTATGAGAACATCATTACAAGGTTTGGATGTTTGGTGAAGCTGGTCATCTATAAATAAACACACTTCTTGAATAGTACTATAATTACCATGCATAATAATTTATGATATCACACCATAATATCACAAGCTATCATCCTCAAGCTAATGGGTTTTTGTAGTGTAGTTATGTATAGTGAGATATCTTTACCAAATCCTATAAAAACATATTTTAAAATTCAATATCGTACAATATCAAAATATTGAAGGATTAATTCAAAGATAAACTAGCATGAGGTCAACATAGGATCAAGTAACTAAGTATAGGAATGAAATAATGAAAAAGGGGTAAAAAGTGTGAAATAAGAAATTAAAAAGAGGTTCAATCCAATGTTATTGAATTAATTCTAAAATGAGTTCAGTAAATAACACTCTATACTTTCTCCCTAGGGTGAGATAAAATTAATAGATAGAGAAATCAATAAAAGAAGATAAGCAAGACATTTACCCTCCTTGAAGACTCCATATAGCAATTGTTTTGCAAATACTTAAGCTTAGTTTATGAAGTAGGAGTGCTTTTCAATGCACTTCATTCATTATAAAGACACCTCCCTTGTCCATAAATGGTTTTGATGAATCAATATGAGGAAATAGTCAATTTAGCATGATTTTGGCATTATATTTTTGCACAACAAAGCTTTATAATTATTTATGGTGGCTCATGTATTTATAGTTTTATTAAAATATTATTGATCATCCATCTCAATATCAAGATGTTTGGTCCAATATTGATTCAAATTTGGAGATCAAATTCAAATAATATTTTGAAAAAAGGGATAAATTAATAGGCATGGCTCAACATTTCTAATTATTGTTACATTTATGTTGATATTTTGTATTTTTTGACTTTTGTGACAAATGATGTTGTGATGATGTCACCTATTCAGATATTTGTTGAAATTTAATTTTCAAAAATTAAATATTCACTAATTTGATATGGATTTTTCACTTAAGCATTTAATTGGATTTGATTAGTTAAGTGATTATGATTAGACTTTTTGTAATTCTTAGAATTTGATTAGTTATCTTGAACTATTGGTCAAAAACATCAATTTGATAGGTTGAAATTTGACTAGAGATGAATTTGAAGAAGGTGATGATTTCATACAACGTAGTGCCCCAATTAGTGACATATTGATGTGAATCATAATTTACACGTGATGTGTGCAGATAAATCAGAGTGTTTCAATAGTTTCTTGGCTTAACTTGCATTATTTTCAAGAAGTCATTTTGATTGCCATTTTAACATAAGAGTGATGAGAATTGAGTATCTACATTTTTCCCTTGTTCGAGAAGGTGTTTTGAGACACTAGGTATAGTAACATCTTTTCAAAGAATGAAAAATTCATTAAGAAGTTGAAAATTTTGGATGAAGAAATAACCAATGACCCATGATGACCTCTTGAGAGGGAAGGTGGGGATGAAAGACATGAATGGGATTTCAAAAAAGAGAGGAAGAAGTAAAAATAAGAATGAAATTAACCCATGGATGAGACTAATCCAAATGAATAATGCCTATATGCACTAAATTTCAATGGTTAAGGAAAATAGAAATAAATTTGCCCCAAGATAGGGAAAGTGGGAAGGATACATCCCAAAAAAAAGTGTCAAACTTTGAATTTCCCCAAATAGGGTGAAATCTACATGCTTTGAATTGGAATAAATATTAAATGAGGGAAATTGGCCCAAAAAGGGTAGTCTTAGTTGATTAAAATAATATGCCCTAGTAGGGTATATTTGATCTTTGATCAGTCAAAAATGGTTCACCCCAATAGGGAAGATTTTTGCTCTAAGAAATGATGATTAGGAAATTTATTAGTTGGTTGGAAATCATATCCCAAGGCAATATTTTAATGACTTTTCAAATAACAAAGAATCCACAAAAAATCAGGCACATGGGAATGCCCAAAGGAAATGAAAGAGCTAATGAAGAACAATGATTAAAGAACAACCTAGTTAGATTAGAAGAATGTGGATCTTAAATGAATGAACAAGGGTGAAGAAGGATATTTTATGTTGTATAATTTTTGAGTATACCTATATATATTTATTTTTGATGTATAAAAAATCATTATATATAATGATATAAAACACCATAATGACCAGACCAAAATATGCATAAAGACTCACCCCCAATCCAATAGACAAACTATAACAGTACACCAATGATAAAAACCATGGTGTGAATGATGGTGTATGTTAATGGATGGGAAAAATTATAATCATGCAACAAGGAGCACCATGATGATGACATCACTAACAATATAAACTGAGTCAAGGAAACAATAGTAAAAGTAAATAAACAAGAAAACACAAAAATAAGAAAATAAAACATAACCAAAATTATCTAATTTAAAACCAATTAAAAATCCATGTGTGAAGGATCAATGGAATGATAAATATATGGTTCCCCCAATCAAGGATACATATAATGCGATAGTATTTGGGGATAAGATATCTAGGCATAAGTTACACACTTTGATGTGCCACAATAGGGAAAAATGCATGAGCTTGAAATTGAGGATGTTGAATGGATTTCGATATTGCACCCATAGGCTAAGGGGATAATGGGAAGAGGTGAAAATAAGGGTAATATAATAATAAGTAATAGGTGTAAACTCTAACTCTAAATGCCCCAATGTAAGTGGATGTTTCCTACATAGTCCCATGGACCTCAAGCCAAATGTAGTTCTCCCAATGATATGGGATAAAATAAAATTGATAACAACTAAGATATTTGATTATACAAGAGAAATAGGAAAAGTAATACTCACAAAATGGTGAGAGCATTAGGTAAAGTTTGAACACAAAATAGTGAGTGTTATGCAAAGGTTGCTCATAAAATGGTGAGAGTGTAAAGGATCAAAACTGGAGAACATGATTTTAAAGAATAAATTAAAAATTAATAATGCTCATTGATTTGCCTCATGAAATGGAAAGAGTTTAATGGAATGAAAATGAAGAATGAGATTAGTTGAGTTGACCTGAGATTCCCTAGGCATCTAAGTGCTGCCCACATAATTTGTGTGGACTCAGGCTGATGTAGTTTTCCTAGAAATGGGATGTTATTATGTCAAATGAAAATGAATCAGGATAGCTAAGAGGTTCCACCCCAAAAAATTGGGTCTTTATATCTTACATGGAATTATAAGCCAATTTTTGTGATTTTGTGATTTTTAGGGTTTTTCCTAGGTCTTTTCATAATTTTTGGTTTTCTTAGAATAATAAAAGAATGGTAATATGTTCAAATGTAAAATGAACCATCTAGAAAAGGATAAAAACATCTTTAGGTAGAGTATCAAATAATATCTAAACTAACTATAATGATAACTACCACAAACCAACATCAGAACCAGAGGGCTAGAGGATACCGCATAATAACAAGATCAAAACAAGAATGGCACATGGTGGGGAAATAATATAAGAATAAAAAATTAAATTTAGTTGTAAGGAACTATCAATTATGTAATACACTTGTTGATGTACCTTGAAACATGTATTTTCAAAGAAGTTATTGATGTTGATCATCTTGAAGTGCCTTTAGAACAATATTCATTGAACTTGCCCATGACATCTATTGTTCATAATTAAGATCATGATTGGTAATAAGAATGGCTTGGAAAATGAATAAATAATGGTCCAAATAATAGTATGGAAATAGGACTATGAATGGTCTAGGGAATGGTAGAGTAATATAATGAAGTTGAAATGGGTAACCCCAAGTGAGGGTCTTCATAAATAATGGTCCAAATTAGCTAAGCATAGTAACATTTTAGATGCATGATATTCTAAGGTTAATTGATCTCTTACTCATTTAGTGTATCCATTCTATATGTACCTAAACCATAATTGGTAGTAACAATAAAAGTCCCAAGCCAATTAGCTTCAAACTTACCCTTTTTCTTGCATTCAATATTAGTTTTCTTTGATTCTCTTTCAGTAACAAATCACTGATTTTGAATTCTCTATGGTAAATATGTTGGTTGTATATACAAAACATCTAACTTTGATAGGGTCACAAATGGTCCATTGATTCTTTTCATTCCTCATCTAAGAGGTATAGCTCTTGTAATTTGGCCACTCTATATTATTCATCATCAATGTTATTTTGTAGATAAATCTGTAGAGAGGGAAACTCAATCTTGATAGGAATAATGGCCTCAAAACCAAAAAATAGGGAATAGGGTGTAGCACTTGTAGGTATTCAGGTATTGGTATGGTAAGCCTATAAAGTAATAATAGTTGTAAATGATAATCAAGTCCAATGTCATGGACAATCCTCTTTAGAATTTTAACTCTAGTTTTATTGGATGCCTCAACTTGGCCATTACCTTGGGGGTAAAAGGACATAGACCTTTTATGCTTGATTTGGAATTTGGTACAAAGGGATTTGACATATTTGTTTTTGAATGGGCTACCATTATCAGTTATAATGGTTAAATAATCTCATAGTGATAGATAAGGTGATAGTAGATGAAGTTAGATATCTGATTTTCAGTTATACGAGTGAGGGGTATGGCCTCTAACCACTTAGTGAAAACATTTGTAGTAGTTAGGATATGTTTCTGGACATCAAAATAAGTAGGGTTGATTTTACCCTTGAGATTGAGTCCCTAAGTATATACCAATGAGGGTGTAGTGATAGGATAGAGTGGTAAAGAAGGATCATGGATCAAATCACTATGTTGTTAATAAGTGTCACACTTTATGACATGTTGAAAAGAATATGTTTCCATTGTTGTCCAGTAATACCTACTTAAAATGAGTTTATTAGCAAGGACCAACCATTGGTGTGGGATCCACAATTTCCTTCATGTACATCCTTCAATTCTAATTTGGATTCTCCTAAAGATAAATAATTAAATAACATTCCATCATAGCCGTTATGATAGAGCGTATTTCTTAGTAAGGTATATTGGGTAGTTTTATGGAGGAAGGCTTTATGTTGTGTTCATGGTAGGTTTGGAAGGATAATTGGGTCATGGAGGTAGGTATAAAGGTATTGGTATTAGGGAATATCAATACCATAAATATTGCATACCATCTCAGAATCTAGGAGAACATACACTAGTTGAAAAAGGTTCTTAATGAGAAATTGATACTCTTTAACACTATTGGCCACTGCTAGCATGGATCTAATGGTTTTCATGGTACTATTTTATTTGTTATGGACCTTAGTATTTTATCAAACTAAATGATTTCAAAATGTGACTTGAACTTGTTGACCATACCTTTGTAAGGTACCAATATATTGTCCCTATTTTGGTATTAGTTTATAGTCTAATTAATGATTAGATAATAATCCTCATATACCATTAACTACTAAATATTCCATTGTATGGTGAGATAGAGTCTTATAATGTGTGCTTCATACTCAGCCATGTTATTATTGTAATGGAAGCTAATATGGAACACCTTGGGAATGAGATCCCCCTGTGTAGTGATGAACAAGATACCAGCCCTAGATCCATGGGATGTGAATGAGCCATCAACATATAATGTCCACTATTTGAAATCAATATTTTTTTCTAGAGTTAGAATTGATTGGTTTGTGAAATCAAAATTGAGTGGTTGGGTATCTAATATGGGGATTCAACAAGCTGATCTATAAAAACTTTCCCCTTAATGTATTTTTTATTATGATTTTCCACATCAAATTCACTAAAAAACAATATCAATTTGTCCATACGGCCTTTCATAACTGCCTTAGATAAAAAAAATTTGAGTGGGATCTTGGAGATGACAATGGTTTTATTATTAAGAATGTAGTGCCACAACTTCTGGGAAGTGAACACCATTGCTAAACAAGCTTTTTCAATAGGAATATAGTTATTTTCATATGTTATGAGTGTCTTGATTAAGTAATAGAATGCATGTTCTTTGAATTATTCATCATATGCCAAAAGTGCCCTAAGGGCATGCTCTATTACATATATTAGAGTAGAAATGGTCTACCTAGCATAGGTGGTATCAATACTAGGGGTTGCCCAAGTAGTTATTCAATTATTTAAAGGCCTGGTGGCAACTAACATCCCACTAAAATGTTACACCTTTCTCTAAAAGGTGATTAAAATGATGGCATCTATCATCCAATTTAGAAACAAACTAATGAATGGACTAAATTTTTCCCTAAAGACTACAATATTATTTCATCATAAAAGGAGGAGGCATTTCCATAATGGCCTTGACCTTAGTAGGATCAAATCTATTGCCTCAGTGTGACATAATAAATCTTATTAATTTTATAGATGTGACACCAAAGATGCACTTCTTAGTGTGGAGGCACACCTTGTATTTATGAAGTCTCTCAAAGATTATTTTTAGAACATTAGGGTGTCTTATATGTGTCTTAGATTTGGTGAGAATGTCATCTGCATAGTATTCAACAATGTCATGCATTGTGTTATGTAAGATGACACTCATGACATGTTGATAGGTTTCCTCAACATTCTTCAAGCCAAATGGCATGACTTGATGACAAAATGTCCCCCATGGAGTGGTGAATGTTATCTTATGCTAGTCCTCAAGTGCAATATTGATCTATTTTTACCCTAATGAGTTATCCATGAGGTAAAACATCTCATAGATTATTGTTGACTATACTATCATATCGATGGTTGGATAAGGAAAGCCATCCTTAAGATATGCCTTGTTAATACCTTTGAAATTATTATAGAAGCAAATTCCCTGAGGCTTTTTGCTAACTAGTACAATGTTCAAGATACATTCTGACTAATCTAATGGTTTAATGAATTTGGCTCCCAATAGTTTCTCTAGATCTTTCTTAACAAGTATAACAATGCATGGATTCATTTTTTGAAAATTTTGTTTGACTGGCTTGGCAACTGGATGTCTAATAAGTTGATGCACCACTAGAGATGGGTCCAAACCTAGCATGTCATAATAGGACTAGGTAAAGATATTAATGAATCCCTTCAGGATAGTAATATAAAATCATATTCCATAATAGTGAAGGAAGTACCTAAGTAAATTATCTTGGACTCATCATAGGTTCTAATGTTCAACTCCATGGTATCTTCTACAAGGAGCATAGAACCATCTTTAATAACAATAGGTATGGATTAAAATTGGTATTATTATGATTATTGGGATCCATAGGACTCACCCATGTAATAATAATCATAATTTACAATTTCTAGTAGTGGTCAATTGATGAACTACTTTGTAATTTTTTTTACCAATTATGTGAATATATTATGCTCTTTCTCCCTAATGTTGGACCCAATTAAAATGCTTGGACTTGGAGGACACTGAGATTATTGAGGAGATAAGTAAATTTCCCCATCTAAAGGCCCTTAAAATAGCATTTCACCTATGGAATTGTCTTTATCTTTACTTTTTTCCTAATATAAAGGTGCCTTAAATAGGTTTTCACCTAAATATCTTGATGTTTTACTTTGTTTATGACAAAGGAAGTCAACCTAGTCTCCAAAGTAGGTGACAGGGTCCAATGCAAAGTCAAATATTTGTTTATGATCACTAGTTGGTAATACATATTTTAGGCCCATGAATTCATCTAATGGTATAATAAAATCTTGTTGATCCTAATCTATTAGGCTAGGATGGTAGAGGGAAAGATGATAATTGGTTGTAATGGTATGGCATTAACATCAAAGAGGTTCATGTTAACATGCTCATCATAGGCACTATATTGGTATGTTACGTTGCTTCCAAGAGTCTCTTCATTAGTCGATGAAGTGGTATCACTCTCAAATCTATGGGGTCACCCGCAAGTGGTGTGAATCTAAGAATTCAATTTCTTACATATGTTACCACAGGTATAGATTCAAGAATTATTTATGCTTTTACCCCCAAACCTTTTACCTAATATTTTTGGTTGTCCCTTATCCTATTAGGAATGGGGTATTTAGTGTTTTTATAGTAAGTGGAAAAGCTATCACCACACAACTAATCTCCTTCAAAATTAGTGACCTGATCTTGATTGGGTGATGTGTTTTTTTACAAATATGAGTGGCTCTTATAGATCAGACTTAGAATTCTTTTTCCATGTCATGTTGGGCCTATCCAAGATGGGTTTGTGCCTTATATAGGATTTTGGGGATTTAGTAATTTATTAACATGAAAATAATATTGAATTCAGTACATAGCTATGTTATCCTTTTCAATGATAAAGTGAGAAAAAATAGATTTAGGTGGTGGATTAGAGGATGTAGATGCAAGGCCACTAGGATTAATATAATTAAACTTGAGAGATTTGGGAACTTTTACTTTATTCTAATTACCTACATACTTGGTACTAGGACAATGATTATAGTTACCATACTCAGCCTCTAGGTTTTTATAATATATGTATTGTTATAAGTTACCAAGAATAGTGACCTATAATCCAAAATGAGGGAATTTAAGGCACTCATGTAAGGTGGAAGGGATTTCTCATAATTCATGGATATAAGGAAGATCAAGAAGTAGATTATAGGGTAGCTCGATGTTAATTACATGGAACACGGTGTCATGAGTGATATGCCCAACAATGATAGGTAAACAAATTATTCCCAAAGATTCTCTATTTGCATTATAATAAGATTTGATTGTAATATTATCTAGTTACATGTTCGCTGCTATGTAATCCAAATTTTGGATCAACTTCAATCACACTATGCTTAACCCTAAACAATTATCTATAAGAACTTAGTTAATTTTGTGGCAGAAAATGATGACCTCAATTTACAAAGGATTATTGTGAATGGGACCAAGGGATGACATATCACTTTGGTCAAATATGAGTTGTTAACACAGGGACAAGTATCCCACCAATTTTTGGAATTGGGTTGGATAGATGTCAATGGGTACCTTGGATTATTCGAAAAAGTGATTTAATATGGTATGGTGAATTTCAAACATATGCAAGAGATCTAGGATAGAAATTTGTGTAAGTGTTTCACTTAGGTATTCACAAATATTTTATGGCTTTTCAATAGAAAGGCAAGGTGGTTTGGCTTTCAGTAAGGTAGTGTCTTGATTAGAATTGACATTAGCATTAGAATCTGGCAAAGGGCCTTCAAGGGTGATTCTTAGGTGTTTAGTTATGACTTAAAAATATCAAGTCAAGAAAGAGTTACCTAAATTATAGGAATTAGGTGATGGTATAGGACTAGTAATTATTAATGCTCTAGACACAATCAAATTACTCTGATCTATGTTGAAAATACCTACAAGCAAAGGTGGTGGTCCCAAGATAGAAGGTTTAAAACTCTGTTGAGTGTTAGATGGTTTAAGAGGCATGAATTTGATAGTAATGATGTAGTTATTTATAACATGACCTAAAACATCACCATAATCATATGGTACACTTCTATATCCAACTTAGTTATTTTGGATATCATGATCCTAATTATGATTGACCTAGTTCTAATTTTGATGTTGTCTTTGTTGTTAATTTTGGCCTTATATTTGGTTTTGATTATATGCTATTGTTACTTATTATGCTTGGGAAAGGGTTTATTGTAAATTCCCATCTCTTGAATGGTGCTAGGTTTTCTTTTCTCCAACTCATATTCCATATTTTCAAGTAAATCTCCAATTAAAGGCCTCAATCGTATGCACCTATATATTCAATGACCAACCATGTGATGGTAATCACAATACTCATTATCATGATAACATGATATCTTAGGATAACCCTATGGAAAGGGTTTTGGATTAGGCCAAAAAATCATATTAGTTGTCACTAGCTTTTTAAACACAGCCTCAATGGGCTCTCTGAGGTCACTGAAAACACTATCTTTGTATTATCCTCATTGTGGGGGAGCTCTTTGCATTATGATTTGAGGATTAAGTGGAGAATTTTGGGTAGGTGGTGACTCTAATGTTTTTACATGTCTCACCTATGTAACCCCTTTTTTGACCATGTTCTTATTTTTTATGAAGGTCTTTGGCTTTACAGTTATCTTGGTCTAAATTAGCATTTGGTTTTGATTCAACATTTGGATTTGGTTAGGTACCTAGATTTGAGAATATATTTTTATAAGACCTCTATCTATTAGTGCCTTCTCAATTTTCACTCCTTTATCAATTATTTATTCAAAGGTGTTGGCACAATGAATGTCTAATTGTGTTCAACTTCAACATTTAGGCTTAGTACAAAAATACCTGCTAATTATTTATCTAGAAAATTATGCAAAAAATGACTAGATAGGGATCTCCACATTTATAAATATACTAATAAGCTTTCTTCTCCTCACTACTTGGCATTAAAAAAATCTACTAGGTTTAGCTTATGCTCTATGTTATATGATAAGTGGTTGACAAATTTTTTTTATCAATCATCTAAAGTGGTTACCAACCCTTTTGGTAGTTTCAAAATACACTCTAAATCTTATCCAACCAAACTATGTGAAAATAAGTGAAGCAAGTATATACTATTATATGCCACTTATTGGTATGCGATGAAGAAATATTATATAAATTTTCTTGGGTCACCTTTCCATTTATACTTATCAAATTTTGGCATTTAAAAATGGGGTGGGAAGGGTACTTGGATAAATATAAGATCAAATGGGTAAGGGCATATTCATCAAATGTATACTTCTTGGGTGCATGGATTCTTACTTGAAGTCCTAATACAATTTCCTTCATTGTATTCCATTCCTAGATATTGGGAGAATTTTGTGATGAAGGTAAGGTAGTTTATTATGTTTAATAGCTTTGGTTTGTAGAAGCATAGGTAGGAAAGGATCCTCTTTGTGTAGTCTTATCATGGATATTCACCCTATAACTTATATTCAGAGTTTAGTGAGGGATTTGTTATTGGTTTAAATTAGGATTGGAATAGGTAACATGTCATTGATTTTGATGAAATTAATGTTACAAATTGTAAGGATTTATTGATGATTGTAAGGTATGTATTGTTGGTCTGAAGGAATTATTAGTTAGTTTTGAGGAACTTGTTCTTGGTTCATGAGAAGTCTTTGTTGTTTCAAATTAGAATTAATAGGAAATGTTCATTGGTAACTTATTAATGCTTGTTGTGGTGGTGGATTTTTGGATACTTGTTATGTTTGAATCAACCCTTGTTATGTTTAGATCGACACTTATTGTCCTTGGATTGGCACTTGTTGCATTTCGATTGACACTTGTGTTTGGATTGGCACTTTTGTTTGGATCAGCATATTTTGCATTTGGATTGGAAATTATTATGTTTGGATTGACACTTGTTTTGTTTGTATTAGTACTTGTGCATTGGAAAATATCTATTAGTGGTTAAAAAAGGTATATTACCTATGAAATAGAACTTGTTGTGTAACATTCATTGGAATGGGTTATTTAGTCAAAGATAATGGGTCCACATTAGATGTAGTAATTTCTATGGGTATTTTAGTTTCTTAATAAATTGGTTTTGCTCTTGGAAAGTGGTATTGTTGAATGATTTTACCACTAAATAAGTAGTCAAATCAACCACTAGTTGATCAGTGTATCATTGGCTAATTTGTTATATGGTGGAAGCAATGACTTTCCCATGTTAGGATGGGATAACAAGTTATCCCTTCCTTTTACTAGATAATGCAATGGCTAGTTTTGTACTTTGAACAAGGGGTTGACTTTGGATAATAAATACTTATTGAGGTAACTTTTCTATGTGAGTAAGACTAAGTAATTGGTCCATGTGAAAGTCAGGTTCAAGCTTGGATCTGGATTATGATAGTCTTAGAAGTTGTTCATCCTTATCCTCCATGATTTGTTATTTAAATTGACCTTAAATAGTTTCAACAATGGTAAGGAGGTCTTCAAACACTATAGGGTGGTCCTCACTATCTTCATTACATTTAAAAATTTGAAGGTATCCTGAGGAATCATATAACTATTCCTCAAAGATAGGGCCATAAGAGGCCCCACTTCATGTGTACCTAGGCATGGTTAAATTGGAATTGAACTATAGAATGGCTTGTTCCTTTGTAGGTCTTTAACATTATTTGTTTGGAATTTGAAACAAGATCAAATAGTTTGAAACCTAAAATTGTTTTGGCACAAGAAAATTGAAGTTTGGATCTAAAATGAAACTAGAATAATATTAAATGGTCTTAGCACTTGGAATTTGTCTCGAAAAGTTTGTGACCTTGGTTTTTTTTGTTCCTAACTTTAAATTAAATTGGAAACAAGTTAAAATGTTTTATAATCTAGAGATTCAATTCAACATAAGAAAATACAAGTCTAAACTAAAAATGGAATGGGTAGCATAATGGTACCAAATGAGATAAGGTTATGTTTCAATTGGTATGCATAACACTATGAAATTTTTTAAGATAACAAGGGTTTTTTATGTAATGTAACACCTTAGAGTGTAGGTGAGCAAGGATGTGTTTGGACTTGTTTGGTTTGACAACTTGGTGTATTTATTTTCAAATGAGGTTGTGAATATAACATAGGTTTCAACAAAGTACTTCAAGTAATCACATAGAAAATAAAATGGATTATGAGATAGTCACTGAATCCTTTTGATATACTTGGCTTTGAGAGGATAAAATATAAGGGTTCATTAGACAAATTTTTGTAATTATTGGCAGGTTTTTAAATCCCCCTTCTCTTAAAGGTTAGTACTAAAACAAAATATTTGGGGGTAGTTATTTTTGTGCCCATACATTAATGGCTATCCACAACAAATGTGGTTTCTAATATAAGTTTTCACTTGGAAAACTAGATGGTCTCGATATACCATATGGTATATCGGTAATTTATAATAATCCATCAATTGGATGCAAGATCTTCTAGGCTATCCGCCAAAGGGTCTAGTCCTTTCATGAGCTCTTCAGTCATTAGGGTCTCATTTAAGATATACCAATGCAATAAAGCTCCAAGGAACCACTAGCTAAGATAACATTAGTATAACCCCAATTCATATACCCTATCAGATAACAAGATTGGTAAAATTCTAGGATGTCACTACCTAGGGAAAAAACACTTAATTTCATTTATGATTCTTAGGAATTCACCCCGTGAAGTTCAAAAATAAAAAGGGAAAAATACATTTCATTTTCGATTCTTAGGACTCCACGGATGGGAAAGAGAAGAGCATACTTTGAAAATGATTTTTATGGGTAAGGCAAATAAATAATCAAACAAGGTGAAACCATGTTTCTAAATCACCCTTAGAAAGGGGAGAGCATATGCATGAATTTGACCAAAACAAAATACTCAAGAAAGAAATAAAAACTTTGCACGAAAAGAAATAATGCCAAAGTAAACAAGATTTTTAGAACCACCAACTTTGAAATGTGAATGTTTTTTTATACTTGAAATAATATGTTAGTAAAAATTTTAAAACACCAAACAAAGTGTGAAAAATATGGGCATTAGGATGCAAATTTGTTTATCCTTGATTAAGAAAACCTGTAAGAACTCACTAGAAGTCTGATTGACCAAAAAGATGAAGGGAAACCTATAAAATTAGCTTGAAAATCATGAAAAAAATTAGTCTCTATAAAAATTCCATAGTTGCATAGCCAAGGTAAATAGTGAAATTGTAAGTTAATAAAAATCATGAAAACAACATAAAACATAGAAAAAATTACATAAATGTTTTTTCTATTCTGAATAATGATTTCTCTACTCTGTTAGATGATTTTTCTACACTATTGAATGATTTCACTATTTTTTGGAATGATTTTACTACTTTGTTGAACAATTTCATTGCTCTATTGAATGATTTCATTATTAAGTTAAAAACTACAAAATTACCATCATAAGTAAATAGAAATAATTTCACTATTCTTCATGATGATTTCGTTATTCTAATGTGTAATTTCACTACTATGGGCTACAATTTCATAGTTTACTCAAAAAATGAAAAAACCAAAAAAATATAAGGACAATTTCACTATTATAATGGATGATTTTACTACTATGAAAGATGATTTCATGAATCTACTACGATTTCACTATTTTGTTTTGTGATTTTGTTATATATTTGACCAATTTTTCTACTGCTTAAAACCTATGTAAAAAATGTAGAAAGTAGAATAAATGATTTCACTAATTTGTGGCACAATTTTACTAATATTAGTTACAAATTCACAATTATGAAAAAAATAGTCAGTAGAAAATGAAGCAAAAAAATTTCACAGTTGTCTAGAATGATTTTTATGAAGATTATTCTAAATTAGCAATTATGGAGTGATTTTGCATTTTTGCACTCTAAATTAGTGAGTGATTTTTTTTTTTAAATTTTTAGCCAATTTGATCAAAAGTGAGGAACAAAAATTGATTTAAAAAAAACATGATAAGAAGAAATTATAAGAATGTGTGGGGTGCGAGGATACCACTGGGTATGCCATATGTGAAACAAGAAATTACAAAGAGGGTGAATCCATCGTTAATGAATTGAATCCAAAATGAATTCAATAAATAACACTCTATGGTTGCTCCCTAGGGTGAGATAAAATTAATAGATAAATAAATCAATAAAATAAGATAAATGAGATATTTACCCTCCTTGAAGACTCCATCTCTAAATTATTTTGCAAAGGATGGAGCTTGGTTTCTGAAGTAAGAGTCTTTGTCAATGTACTTTGTTCATTCTAATGGCATCTCCCCTTTTCCACCAATATTTTTGATCAATAAAGATGAGGAAATAATGAAGCTTTTAACATGATTTTGGCATTATATCTTTGCACAATAAAGCTTGGTAATTATTCATGTTGGCTCATGTATTTATAGTTTTCCTAAAATGATATTGACTATCCATCTCAAGATCAAGATGTATGGTCCAAAATTGATTCAAATTTGGAGACCAAATGTAATTAATATTTTGGAAGAAGGGACAATTAATAAGCATGCCTCAACATTTTTTAGTTTTATTACATTTATGTTGATATTTTTAATTTTTTACTTTTGTGACCAATAATGTTGTGATGATGTCACCTTTTTAGATATTTGTTGAAATTTAATTTTATAAAATTAGATATTCAATAATTTGACATGTATTTTTCACTTAAGCATTTAATTGTATTTTATTAGTTATGTGATTCTAATTAGTCTTTTTTTAATTCTTAAAATTTGATTAGTTACTTTGCATTACTGGTTGAAAATGTCAATTTGCTAAGTCATAATTTGATTAGAGATGAATTAGAAGAAGGTGATGACTGCATAAAAGGTAATTCCTTAATTAGGGACATATTGACATAAATCATAATTTGCACATGACATGTGTGGATGAATCAAAGCATTTTGGTGGTTTCTAAAATTAATTTTCATTGTTTGCAATAAGTCATTTTGATTGCCATTTTAACATGAGAGTGGTGAGAATTGAGTGTCTACATAGAGGACAAGTAACAAAAAGGCACTCACAAAATTTTTTATTGATAAAGAACTTGAAAGATTGCATCTTTCCTAAAGTAGATCAAATTGTCAATCTTAGGTTATATACACTAAAGGAAATTTTTAGAAGAATAAAGGTGAAAAACACATCATATTGAATAAGTCTATAAGGCAAAGTAATGAATATGTTTAATGGAGTTCAAAGGTCACTATAACACTAGAAACCCACACACAATGGTTCTAGATGTCGAACTAATCCCTAAAACACCTTGAGACCCCCTAGGGACCATCCCAAAACCCTTTGACTACAAATTTTGGGTAAAGTTAAGTTGACTAACTAAACCCTTGACCAAACTTAACATTTGACCCTCGACCATTGATGGTCACCCTAACCGTCGATGGTTAGGCCTAACTACTGACAGTCTAATTTTCACCACCTAAACATTAAACACCTGCTTCAACTACAACTTGATTTTTTATAATTATCTTGCATAATCCACTCATGGATCAATGCATGTCGAAACTAAATTTATATAGAAAGTCAAACCTCTTCTTGAACCTACACTTCTACCTCTCCCATTTTCCTATAAGAAGAGAGGAGTAGGAGGTAAAAAGCTATGAAAAAAACTATCAAGAGCTTCTTATATTATAATTTATTTGGTAGGTCACTCTTCTATCAAACCAACAAACTAGCAAGTGTGACAAAGAGCTGAAGTGCTGACATCCATTAACCAACAACCAAATATCATAACTCTACCAAAATTGATCTAAGCTTCACCAACAGATCCCTCAACTCTTCTTCATATCATAAACTATCAAGATAAGTATCTAATTTTAGTAATTAATTACTTTATTTCTATTTTACAACCAACCTATCCTAAACCCACTTTTTAGATACCCATTCTATAACCTTGTCAACCAATTTTCTTCAACCAAACCAGAACCCACAGTAACCATCAACAATCACCCTAACCACTAGCAGTCTATCCCACCCACCAATGGTCACCATAATTATCAATGGTCACACCCAACCATTGATGATCACTGTTAGACAAATCAACAAATAGTTATTTTCACCCACTAGACCTCAACCAAATCCTAGTTTTAGATCCCCTGCCTGATCACAGAGCCTCAACCTATTTTCTAGACCATGCCCAATATGTTTGGCATTAATATCAATTTGTTTATTGATCTAATTAGTTAAATTCATCTCTTTCAAGCATTTATTGTATTTGATATGAATATCTTTTATTGTTTATGCAAGTACTTTATCTTTTATAATTTGATTGTTTAAAAGTGTGGATTGACAGCCTCCAAGGAATCTCATACTTCTTGGATCTAGATTATTAGGCAATCCACCCTACTTTACGACTACTCAAACCATCTATCTAAATTATTTCTTATCTTTAGGTCATTCTTCCCAATCCAAAGAGGAGTATATACAACCATCTAGATCAACATGCACATAACATACCATGTCATACTAGCCATACCCTTCTTGAGTTTCTTTTATCTTTATTCTAAAAAATATAAAGTTAAAGTTTTTTGAAACATTATGGCATGCCTAGTGGGACTCTTGAGTCTTTTATTGGGTTCATAATTGCATCTAGGTGTTTCTTCTTCCTGTCTTTTTGCTCATACAATGAAATCAAAATTTTATTTTGGGTTTAAAATTAACTACATCCATTATTTTCTTGCTTATTTTAACTCACATATCTTAATTAACCAAGTGAATCAATCATATCTTCACTCTTATTACACACAAGACCAAACCACTTACACTTAATCAAGCATCAAATATTTACATAAGGCTTTACTGGGATTTCATTACCTAGTAGTCACCTTTCTTAGCCATCTTACTTGGATTTCATCACTAAATGGAGAACCAACTCAGCTCTTTGGTTGAGTATAATCTCTAATAATTAGTATATCTTGGCTAAGTACTTGATACCCTTATCGTTAAGATATGTGAAGTGAGGGGGTAGGCCCCAATATCAAGCCACATACTGATTTCCAATATAGATCCCTTTGAGAGCTTAAACACAACTAGAAATCAACCATAGACTTGTTTTTTAGTACCCACTCTACAAGCCAATTTCAATCACACAATTTTCAAAACTTAAAGTGTAAGCCAAAAGAGAGACTAAAAATAACCTTAAGATTTAATGTGCTTTAGCACATGTTTTATTTCCCTGAATTTTTCTTATCTTCTCTTTGTTTGAGTTGTGACATTTCTTAAATCTTCATCCTTTCCTTATCTGTATGGGTTTAACTAGGCAACAACTAAGAAACTAAGCAAATCAGGACCCAGCTCCTAATCATCCATCTTCCTCTTCTCCTTCATCTATGGAGTACATCTCAGATGTAAAGAGTTCTCCCCACATTTATGTAATTCCTACCATCCCTTAGATAGTTTCCCAAGGTGATATGGATTTTGCCACCTTTCTAGATAACAACCCTATAACCCTCCAACATTACCTTTGTAGACACCTAAATTTGGCCACCAATGACCTCCAACTAGGTTTTTGACTAATTACCACCAAAATGGATAGTTTGGCCTAGAAACACTAAATCATATATAAATGAGTTGAAATTGATATATTCAAGTATCAATTTTGGCTAGAGTATCATTAAATGGGGCAATGTAATTTATGGGCTAGCTAACTTTGACCAGATCATTTCGAGTCAAAATGCCAAATTTGGCTCTAAGTGCTCTAAATTGCTCTTTTCTATCAAATTATTTTTACAAGATGCATGTCTTTGTTATTTGGTGTTGGCAACATCCTAAATGGGTAATGAATCCGATGCATCTAACATTGACTTCCAATTCTAATCCAGTCAAATTTTGGACCAATAAGAAGGCATTCTAATCAATTTGAGTAATTTGTGCACAAAGTGATTAATCATGATTAAGAGATAATTAATTCAAATTAATTCCTAATTAATAATTCCATGAAAACTTATTAAAAATTTGTTTTTTAAAAATGAATATTGAATATCTGCATCATTAGGTGATTTCATTTCTTGGGAAGACATATCTAGGTCATAAATACCATAAATATCAGGATTATGGGTCTCCTATGCCTCTTTATTACCTCCCATGCTTCATTAATATCCCTTCTTCCAAAGTCATGATGAGGATGATTATGGATTTTAATTACATAATTCAATTAATCCATGACCACACATCTCAATCTTGAGATGGACGGTCATGGTTGATTTTGGTCATTCTTGAAAATATATAAATAGAGAGGCCATAAACATCATTTTAAACTTAATTTGTGAAAATTTATAATGCATGATTGATTCCAAAAGCTTCATGCAAACTAGTGTTACCATGCCAAATTGATTCCAACCCAAGCCAAGTCAAAGCCAAAAGTGCCAAGGAGAGATGGAGGTAGCCAAGCTTACATTTCTAAGGACTTCATGAGCACAAAACCAAGAAAGAAACTAATACAAAGGCATTTGGAGCATCTAATAAAGGTGAATTAATTCTTGTTTTTACTTACTTTATAGTTGTGTTTGTCATTTGTTTTTTTTTACTAAGCTCACCCTACTAACTAGGCATGAAGATGTTAGTTTAGTGTGTTTTGGATTTAGTTTCATTCACTAACATGATACTAATATCTTATTCTTAGTCAAATTAATAGTTAAAATAATTTTATTCTTGGTAGGATGATCTTCATGAGAGCGCAATCCATAAACTTTTTTGTGTTTCATAGTTTTGACTTGTTTTTGGTTGTTTTTGCTTTGAGTAAAAATGACCAATAAAGAAATCATAAATTTTTATTTACATAATATTTTTGTCTAAATTTTTTTATGAATATATATAAATATTTCATGGATATTATCTAAAATTTTCACAAAAAATTTATTTATATTTTATAAGTTATATATGTTTTAGTGAATCACTTTTTGTTTTCTATTTTTCTGGTAAAAACGGTTACAACAGAGTTGATAATTTTTTTATTGACTATTTGGACTTTAAAGTTTTCATAGATATGATTCCTATATTTATTGACAACCTCTCAAAATTTAATTTCAAATAGATATATATTTTAAAATTTATGCTAAAAATACTAACTACATATTTTTATATTTTATGTGCAGGATTTTGTGTTGTGTTATATTTTATTTTTAGCCTTCTAATTTGTTGTTTGCAGGTGTTAATATATTTAATATTATTTTTTAATACTTTATTTAGATTTATGTTAACATTATCTAACCTAACACATTTTATTTTGGGGTGATACATTAAGGGTAGACAGGTATCCGACGGACTTTGAATTTGTTAAAACATGTTTTAGACCATCTTTTGCATGATTTTAAAATGAATTATGAATCTTTTTTGGTACTTAATAAAAAATTTAAGTGATTAAGTGAATGTTTTGATAATTTAGGTTTTCAAAGTTAAAAATTAAGACCAAGGGGTCAAAATAACACCACCGTATCGTTCATTTGGGGTTTTAAAATTGAACACACTTGTCAAATCTTGTTTTCAATAGTTGTTTAATTAAAACTTGTTTGGAAAAGAGAAGGTTTGTGCATGTATGATATTTCATTTGTCCCTAAACCATCATATAGTTAGTGTATTATCATTGTAGTTATATGCATATTGGACTTTTTCATTCTTTGAGAAGATTTTACTGTGCTTATAACTTGCAATGCCTTCCCAAATAAGGGCAAACTGTACACACCTAAAGTTGGCCACCAATGACCTCCAACCAAGCTTTTGACCAATTTCCACCAAAGTGCACAATTTGTCCTAAAAACACTAAAGCACATTTAAATGAGTTGAAATTGATATATTTAAGTACCAATTTTATCTAGAGTATCGTTAAATAGGGAAATATAATTTATGGGCCAACTAACTTTGATCAAATCATTTCGAGTCAAAATACCAATTTTGCACTTGGGTGCTCTAGATTGCTCTTTTCCATCAAATTACTTTTACAAGATGCATGTATTTGTTATTTGTTGTTGTCAACATCCTAAATGGGATAATGGATCTAATGCATCTAACATTGACTTCCAATTCCAGTCCATTCCAAGCCAAGCTAAAGCCAAAGGTGCCAAGGAGAGATGGAGGTAACCAAGCTTCCATTACTAAGGACTTCATGAGCACAAAACTGAGCAAGACAATACTACAAAATCATTTGAAGCATCCAAGGAAGGTGAAGGAATTATTTTTTTTCCTTACTTTTAGTTGTGTGTGTCATTTTTTTTTTTTACTAAGCTCACTCTAGTAACTAGGCATGAAGATGTTAATTTAGTTTGTTTTTTATTTGGTTTCATTCACTAACACGATACTATTTGATTTGGTTTCATTAACTAACATGATACTAATATTTTCTTCTTAGTCAAATTCCTAGTTCACAACCTTAACACCATATCCCACCATACCCATGCTTTGGTTCTGCCTATTGATCAGCTCTATGGCATGTCATTCCACCTTGTGGGTGATAATTTTGTAGCCACCATATCCACCCAACCTTTGGTCACCTAGGCATCATCCTCTACCAATAACCTTATTGATACCACCATCCAAAACTAACACATGAAACCAAACAACACCCAAGCACCTTCTTACCTAACTAATAACCCTCCTAATATGGGGTTAGCCTAATATCTGGGCATCAATACTTCCCTTTATCATAGGAGTACCCTATATTAGTATCACCATCATTCCCCTTGTTACCAAACTACCTATCTCCAATCTATTTTAGATCTTGGTGGTTCCCATACCTTCCACCCTTTTCCCCATCAGCACCAAACTTACCACCTACCCTATTTATACTAATCTAACCATACCCCCTACCCAACCTATGTTAATCTATCAACACATGCCCATCACACAAAACCTGAGCTACATACCTAAACTACAAGGGTACATACCTCTACCTTCCACCCAACCACCTATCTCCACATATTCATATGTGGCATCATCCCAACCACCCATATCCACATACCAACACGTGGCAACCTCTCAACCCCCAACAACTATACATATGTCACACCCACCCAAACCCAACACAACTTGCCTTATAACTATGAGGGTGCACAACCCCAAACTGGCCTTGTCAAAATGTTAATGAAAAAAATGACTACTTTAGAGTCATCCATTTCTAAATCTCATAATATTTTATCATATGACCAAATCTATAATGAACCAATTCACTCATCCATCCCCATTCAACCATATCCTCCTCAATGGGAACTCTCAAAGTTTTTTAAGTTTCAGAGTAAGGAGAACCCTCAATAGCACCTAAGAGAATTTAGGAATTCATGTTATATAATTGCCTATGATGATGCTCTCCTTATTCATACCTTCCCTATATCTCTATCAGGTCCATCACTAGATTGTTATAGTGCTATTATAAAACACTCCCTCTTTTCTTTTGCCCAACTACCTCAGGTTTTCTTAGATCACTTTTCCATAAACATCTTTAAGAAAGTCTCCATCACTAATCTCTACTCCATTTAGCAATTTGATGATGAATCCATTGTTGACTTCATGGCCCATTAGAGAAGTCTGATAAACCAATTATCCTTCTCTCTACCTCAACCTAAACTGATTGAACTCTTAACTCATGCTTGTGCCAAACACATCTCCTCTACTTTATGGGTTGAGATCTTCAATACCTTTGATGAGGCTTTTACCATGGCATGAAAAATAGAGAATAGGGCCATTGATAAGGGGATGTTAAAATTAAGGAACAATAATTCTACCTTCAAACCAAATGAGGATTCCTCCTCAAAACCCAATAACCAAACCAAAACTAACTCCAAAAATAAGGGAACCACAAATACAGTTGTCCTTAAGACTACCCCTCCACCTATTGTTAACCAATCTAACTCTTCTAATTCCTCTAATTAGAATAGTAAGAACCTAGAATGCAACACCCAAAAATAATATACTCTACTTGGAGAGTCATATGCTTTAGTCTTAGAGAAATTATTAAAGGCTAATCTCAGACAAATCCCTCTGATCAAACCTTTGCATCAATTTAATTCTTCTCATCTTGTACTTGGTTGGTATAAGGAGAACAAATTGTGTGATTTCCATTGAGTCATTATACATGACATTAGTAGGTGTAACACCTTCAATAATGTTGTCTAAAATCTCATTAACAAGGGGTAACTTGTGTTGGATAACCCCAATACACCTCGAAAATAATCACTTGACATCTTTAGACAACCATTTCCCAACCATGCTCCTTTTGCCAACAACAAAAATAAAGTAGAATCCTCTCATAAACATGAGGCCCATACTGTCAATATGGTTCTTGGTTCACTCGCTACTAAGAAAACTATCAACCAGATCACCTCTTCCCCACTCCACTTATTGAGGTAGTGGAGTCACCAACCTCTCCTTTGATATGAACATTAGAGGAGGAAGATATTACCACTTTATCATTTTTCTCAATCATATAAAAATCCACTCTTCCTATAGTGATAACTCCTAAAGAAGAAATCACTTTGCCTACACTTCCCATCGAGGAATTTCCTTCCCATAAATTAGAACCTTTTGACCAGGAACAATATGAGTAAATTGTCCCTTCCCCTCAACCCTTGGGCCTATCCTTTGCATCCACTACTAGGGGATTAAGAACTATCTATAAACCTTTCTCTAGACTGGTCAAAAACCTAGAATTCATGTTCAACCCTAACTTGGATTAGGCAACCTTTTGGTAATAGCTTGGGCTTCCATATATAATGAAGTGGGATCCTTATTTATTAGAATAACATACCCTTTCCACTATCACCACAACCCAACCATCATACACCTCTACCCACAAAACTATAGCAATACCAACATAACTAAACTCACCCAAAGTCACTAAATCACCTTCTACAATTATAACCCAACCACCAAGAACCTTGTCATACTTCCTATTCATAACATTACTCACCCATAAGTAAATTTGGATTTAAGCCCACTAAACCTATCAAAAAAACCCCAAGTTAAGCCAACAAAGAAGGTAAAACCACCTAGAATCCTAAAACCCAAAACTCTACCTCCCCTCTCTACTTTTCCATCTATTTTGAGGCCTCATCCCTCTACCTTAATTAGGAAACCAATGATCCCAATCATGACCCAACCACCATTTTTGGTTATGCCATCACTCCTACTTTCTTCCACACCTATTTTCATCGAATCACCCATAAACATACCTCCTATCTCCTAATTGTATCTAGACAAACCACTCATCTCCCAAACATCTACCCCAAAACCTTCCAACCCCACAATCTCAACCTCTCCACCAAAATCAAAACCATCTACCAAGAATGCTCATTTATCCAAAACCTCTACCACCAAACCCACTCCTAGAAGGGCCTCTACCTAGACATCTATACTTTTTCCACTATTTCCCAAGTCTTACTCAACCATCCTATAGAGGCTATTGTAAGCATCTTAATTAACTTTACCCTATTAGACCATTTGACCCATGAAGTCCTAAACTATCTTAGTATAATGATAAATTAGTATGTTCATACCATAGGTCACTTATGCATGACACAAATAACTATAAAGCTCTCCATTTGATAGCCCATTAGTTGTATCACAAGGATGACTTATTATCAGATGAGCCTCTTATGAACCTAACACTAATCCAAGAACTAATAACCATCAACCAAGACCTACCTACACTACCATTCTAACCTCAAAGTGAAGAGGAACTGAAGCAATCATCTAGCCTGACACCTCCCCCAATCCACCCCATCCATGTGGTCACACAATCACAAGCCCACCCAAAGGATAAATGAAAGGCAAAAGTGTACATTACAAGGACATATCCCTATTCCACCACCCAATTACCCAACCAACACCAATCACCTCTAACTTCAACCAAACCCAAAGTGTCCATCTTGGGACCCTCTCAATCCAATCCTTCTAAATCAATCCAATGAGTAGTTATAAAACAACTTTACCAAACACCAGTAGAGATGAGTTTGTGTGAACTAATAAATACCTCACCCCATCACCACCAAGCAACGATAGAGGCTTTTTAATCCATAGAGGTCTAACTAAAATACCCACAACTTTAGTAGCCTTTGCCAAAACTTTTCACATTTCCAACCTTGTTACCTTCAAGAATTCAAAAATGCCTTCCATCTATCCAGATGACCAATATCCTCCCCTCTTCATTATCATATACATCAACCAAACCTACATCAAGAGGGTTATGATTGATAAGGGAGATATTATCAACATTATCTCCTCCCACACATACAACCAACTCAAATTACCCAAGAACATTATGTTAGAAACCTCTTCAGTGTTTTGATCATTCAATGATACCATGGTTATGACTTTAGGAACTATTTTCCTTCACATTATCTTAGAACCCCACATGCTTCTTGAGATATTCTATGTAGTGAAAGGTGGGTTCCAATAAAAAAAAAATTAGGACACCCTTGGATTCATTCAATGGGCTATGTGCCATCCACCCTACATCGTTGCATCAAATTTGAACATGAAGGTCAAGTCATTATTATACAAGCTAACCCTAGTCCCATTACATCATGAAACATGACATACTGACCCAATGACATTCTCATTCCTCCATCCAACAAGCCTTCATCAGTAAAAGATGAAGCCCTATCTTCTTCTACCACCAATTCATCCACCATTTCTTCCATCCCTTCTACCCAAATCCCCATAATGAACCCTTTAGAATCAACCTTCCACTATCTTTCATTGGGGGAGTATCACCTTTTGACCCTTGATGCTTTCCCTACTCCTCAAGAGTATGGGAAAAATTACCACCAACCCAGTTATGACCCCAATATTAGAACCATTGTTCCTTTTAGACCCTCAACTTGTAAAACCCCTTAACACTTCCACCACTTATTTTTCACCTTGACCATTCACCTCTAGCTTCTCTTATCTAGATAAACCAAAATTTTCCTAGACATACCTTTATAGGTGTACTTGCAAAGGATTTGGTCTAGGTAAATATGAATAAAAGCCATACAAGTTACTTTCGATCAAAACCTAAAAATCTCAATAAAATATTGGCCTTGGTTTCATGCCATCTAAATAAAAAACCAACCCACCTCCCATTACTGCCATTGATGAGGATATCCCATCCTCACCATCAACTACTGAGGATTCCAAAATCATCCCCCCTAACTTTTTTTCATCAACATGATCAGCCTTGGGCTCTTGACTTATCAAAATAATGGGGTAAACATAACCATTCCCTTGACCCACCTTGAGATGATAAGAGATGACTCTCCTACCATTAATACCATTTATTATGATGATTCCATTAACACCTATCTTGGTGTATAAGATTCTTCTATCCAAAAATATCTTCCTCTTGAGACTTTGACCATGTTAAATGAATCCACTATGGATATCAACTTGGGTAACCTGGATAACCTATGCATGGTCAATAATAGCCAATCACTAAATTTTGAGGAGCTTTAGGACTTCCCCTCCTTCCTACAAGACCACATCATAGCATTTTCTTGGTCTTACAATGACATGCTATGAACTGACCCCTCTATCACTACCCACAACATAGTCACCTACCATGATCCTAAACCCATTAGGCAAAAGCTTTGATGAATGCACCCTCGCATAGCCCTTCTCATCAAAGAAGAGCTTTAACATCTCATTTTCATCAATTTAATTCAACCCATTGACTATCCTTAATGGGTTTCCAATGTCATACCTATCATCAAAGCCATAGGGGATTATGTATTTATGTGAAATTTTATGACCTCAACCTTGCTTACCCAAAGGATGACTTTCCTCTACCAAGATTGACTAGCTAGTTGATATTATAGCTGGCCATGAGATGTTAACTCTAATGGATATATTCTTAGGTTACAATTAGATCTTAATTTCCCTTGAAGATCAACACAAAACTACCTTTATCACCCCATGGGGAACTTTTTACTATAGAGTCATGCATTTTGGACTAAATAATGTTGGTGCAACCTACCAATGCACTACGACCTACATCTACCTTATCCATAAAATTTTCAAAGACTATGTTGATGACCTTCTTAGGAAATTTAAATGTTGTAAATAAAATTTGTCTATTCATAAGATTATCTTTAAGTGACTCATCCATTACCATATCTGCATTAACCTTAAGAAGTGTATTTTTGGGGTCTTGTCAGGAAAGCTCCTTGGATTTATCATCTCCCTTTAGGGAATTGAAGTTGATATGGAAAAATTAAAAGAAATCCTTGACATGCTTCCTCCTACCCACCTCAAGTAACTCTTAGCTTGCAAGGGAATCTCCAATCCCTTCATCGATTTATCTCTTAGTTCTTAGACTAGTGCTAACCATTTTACCACCTTCTTAAGAAGGATGTATCTTTTAAATGGAACAATGACTATCAAAAGGCCTTTGATTCACTTAAAAAGTACCTTTTATCTCCACCTATCCTCATTCCTCCCAAGGAATATCAACCACATCTTAGGGGTAATGCTTGCTCATCAAGATGAACAACATAGAGAGAAAGTTGTCTCCTACATTAGCCATATGATTGTAGAGTATGAGACTTGATACAACCATTCTAAGAAACTTTTCCTACACTTGGTATACATGGCCACCAAACTTCTCCACTACCTTCTCAATCACAAAACCTATGTCATAACTAATACCAATCCACTCAAGTATATGCAATCTAAGACATACCAAAACCAATGTATGGCCAAGTGGTTCATGATTTTATCTAAGTTTAACCTTGAGTTTATTCAATAAAAGTCAATTAAAGGGAAGACCATTACTGACCAGTTGGCCAATGCACCCTTAGTAAATTATTAACCTCCTCTTCTTGAGTTTCTCAATGAGTCTATCATGACTCTCTCTTAGGCAGACTTCACCTATCAAGTAACCATGTTTTTTGATAGATCAAAGTATTTACATGGTAGGGGAGCAAAGATCATCCTTATTCCCCTTCATGCTGAACTTATTCATTTATCTTTCAAGCTAGATTTTTAATGTACCAATAATATGGCTGAGTATGAAGCCCTAGTAATAGACCTTCAAACTACGTTAGCCTTGGGAGTCATAATGATCAACATCTTTGGTGACTCCCAACTTATGGATAATCAAATTAATAGCTCATGCCAATTAAATAATCGTGATTTTAAATGGTACAAAAAATTATCTGATGTACTCTTATCATCATTTAAACACTACCATATCCAAACCACTCCATGATCTATGAACAAGTTGACCAATATGATGGCTTCCCTTGCTTCTTAGATCTCATTTGCACCCTCTGATTCTAAGCTATCTATCATTATCAACTGACTTACCTAGCCCTCTTATGTCAAATTAGACTTTCCCACCATCTTTAATATGGAGCAGGCCCAACCCAGCCTTTGTTATCAATAGACCTTTGACTATTTCAACATTTCCACCATTCCTTATGGTCTTTCTAGAAATGATCAACAAGCATTTATCCAGAGCACCACACATTATACCATACTAGGGGGAATCCTTTATAAATATGGATTTTATGGTTTATTCTTCTATTGCCTACGTAGTCACAAAGCCTCCCATGCTATCAAGGAAACTAATGATGGGATCTATGGGGGATACTTTAGTGTCCTGACCATCTCCAAATGCATCCTTTCCCTTGTCTATTACTAGCCCAACCTTAACTAAGATTATTGTGACTATGTGAAAAAATGTGTCAAATGTCAACAAAATGCTAATTTACATTATGCACTTATCCATAGTCTTTACGTATCCACATGTTTTTGGCCCTTGTCATAATGGGGTCTTGACCTTATTATTGAAATTAACCCCCATTCTCCACAGTGACACTAATTTATCATCATTACGACCGAATATTTTACCAAATGGGTAGAAGTTATTCCTCTTGTCTCAACCAAAGCTAAAAATATTGTCAATTTTATCAATCATCACATCATCTATCATTTCAGTGTTCCTCACAAAATCATCATTGATAATGACAAGTCTTTCAAAAAAAAACAAGTCTAAGGTCTTTGTGATGTATTTGGTATCAAGCTAAGTTTCTCATTGCCCTATCATCCTCAAGTAAATGGACAAGTGAAAGCCTCTAAAATAACTATAAACAACATGCTAACTAAAATGGTTAATACATCTGGTCAGGATTGGCATTTACACATCCCCTTCACCTTATGGGCATATCTTACTAGCATTCAAACCCATATGGGTGCTACCCCTTTCTCTCTAGTTTTTGGAGCTAATGTTGTCTTGCCTTTTAAAGTCCAAATTCCCTCTCTTTGCATATCCTTAGGATATCTCATCTCTAAGAGAGATTATCATCAAGAACGCTTAGCCTAACTTGAGCTACTTTATGAGTGTCATTTAGCGTCACTCACGCATATTTACATGTATCAAGAATGAATCAAGCATGCTTATAACAAACACCCTAAAGTGTGATAATTCAATATCAGAAACCTCAACCTCAAATAAATCAACATGTCACCAATATGGATAAAATCAAGTGGGGTAATTTTTCTTTCAATTGGCTTGGACCTTATATCATAATGTATAAGTATGGATTAGGGGCTTACTGATTATCTTCTCTTAAAGGAAACCCAGAACCTGAGCCCCTTAATACTTCGTATCTATATCCATTCTTTTGTTAAGCAGGATCAAACTCACCTTTTATTCAACTTAAGCTCATCCTTTGTTGTTTGAACCACATTCATCTCGTTATTTTTAAAGACAAACGATTAAAGTTGAATCATGTGATTATTCATAACAATCATAGCCTAATATTTCATAATGGGTACTATGGCTCTACCCATGGCATGATTCTCATGGTACTTTCTGACCCTTTTCTAGAATGGATTCCCATGGTCATTGTCACCTAAACCTCTTTTACACCTAATCAACCTTATTGGGATTTTTAGTTTTGCCTTCATAAAAAGTGACCCTTTAAGCCTATAAAAGCATATCCATGACATCAAAACAAAAATCAAAATAACCTATATGGGTCACTCTCTAAAATTTGTATACTGCTCCCTCAAAGGATAGATGTGCAAACATATCAAAATTGCTCAATATAAGATAGAATGCTCCCTTGAAGGATAACTATTAAAATCCTTAAACAAATCACACAAAAATTAGACCACTCATTTGAAGGATGGATAAGTAAAGCATTTATAAAATCATAGTAATTTCTTGGAATCTTATTGCATCGATAAACTTCCCCAACCCTTCCAAAACAACAAAGCTAAAAACCCATTATCAAATATAAAAAAATAGCAAAATAATTTTGAAAGCCGTAATCATCTCTCATAGGTAGACTTCTCACATCGATTATTCTACATATTATATGACATGGATTTTTTTATACTAAATCTTTGGTAACCTCTAGAAGAGGCAAGCTAGTCTTAGAAGAATGTTCCACCTTCATCCATATCCCTTTTATATAATATAAGTAAGGGATTTTGAGCTTACTTGACATTATGTGATCAAGACACCCTTTTTAACCAACTAACAAATGCTAATGAGAAGCATTTGAAGGGCTTATATTACTTAAGTCAATCCAACTTAAATTTGTTTTAGTCATTTCCAAATAAGAAGAATCGTGCCTCCTTATTCTTTCATATTGGTTGATATGTTCACTTAGACATTTGTCTCTTGATTGTCTTCTCTTTCTCACATCTAGTTTTGTTATTTAACTTACCTTATGTGTTTCACCCTAATATAAACAAAATGACCATAATCATAACCACAACATGTAATATTATAATCACATCATAAACAAAAACATACCTCAATTAGCATAATCACAAATCAACTATCACCATCACAACGTCATAATCACATATATCATATCCAACACATGTCTAAATATAAATGAAGAAGCATATACTCATTAAAATTGGGCATGAACATAATCATCATTATCATCTTAGTCATTCATAATCCATAACAATAATCACATCATAACTTTGTCCACCTAAGCATAACCATCATCATAACCATGATGATATCAATATCATAATCATAATCATAATCTTTTCAAAACATGAAATTAAATGATCACATACATAAAACAACATACCATAATCATAAAGTCCTAACCATAATTCTAATCATCAAACATACATCACATTATCATCACATAATCATATCAAGATCATCATAGTAATCCATAACTATCACATCAATAACATTAATCCATCCTAAACATCATCATGAACATAAATTAAAGAGAAATATCATTACATGCCTAGCTAGGTGAGTCCACATCAACATCTCATAAGCATAATCATATCAATATGACATCATCAATGATCAACATGAACATAACAAACATAAATAATAAAACATGAACAAAGTATCACATCTATATCTCACAAGTAATCATCATAAGTGTATACAAAATATACATGTCTCTCAAAATAATTATACATCTCATTGCATCAGCTCATAAGCAGGTATCAAAATCATGTGGAATGAAAAAATATAATGTCTCATCACAAATTTATGATCTTGGGGCACCACTACCTCCTAGAGCCTACCTTCCTACATCTACTTGGCCACCTATAGATGTAGCCCACTAACATGGTGTCATTATACCTGCACTTCCTACCATCTCAACTCTATACTCACCCCATCAGGGCTCATCTAGATAATGCTTAAACCTTGAGGCCTCATAGTACTATAGTTCCTCCATAGTTGATATGTACCTCTACATGTAGATCATCCCTATTGATCCTATAGCTGTTGGTACTCTACCTCCTAACTATCAAAAAGAGTCTCTCTCCTACATCACTAGCAACAACTAAGCCCTCACCTAATCTCTCTCACTTGTAATAGTGACCAACTGACCCTACACTACTACCAGTGATGCCTATATCACTACCAAGGATGCATGTGTTGTGGCTAAAGATACTTATGTCTATTTCTTCTTTGCCATCACTACTTGTACATCTAAGATAACCCCTAACATTTGAACCTACTCACCATCTCCTCCTACATCAACATCCATATCCTACTAACCCCCATCTTTAGGACCAATATCCACCACAACATTGAGTGTCTGATACGATGTAGGATACCCATCTATGACACCTACATCATCTATCTCTATCCTTGCAAGTAACTCTTTATGGTCAATGAAACCTTATATTGGCTATAAAATGGGTAGTGGGAACTCTGCATCCTCTATCTTATACCTTGAAAACACCCTGGGTATATCCTACATGAGGTTGAACTACCTCTATACCCTATTAAATGGTATCAATGCTATTTCAATCTCTCATCTACCATATAGCCATTTGTAGCTCTATAGATTAGTGTATGCCTCTTGAAGTGTGCCCAATCTAAAAACCTAACATATGGTCTCAAAATCACATCTCTAATGACTAAGGCATCTAGTTGGCCCCTGAACCAGTCTATGTCATGTAACCCTCCTCCTTATCCTAAGAGGGCATAGTCACTCCACCACATATATCTAACTCAAAAACCCATCTGAATAATGCTCCCATGGAACCTCATCGATCTATGTACCCAGATGTGCTTATAAGCCTAACAATGTAGAATAAACCCAACACTACTCCTGAATCTCTTATAGGAATGAAATCCACACAACTCTCAATAAATTTGAATGAATAGCAGAGGTTCCCACATAAATACTTTACAACTCAAAAAAATCTCCATGAGCACCCCTAATAATAAGTAAGGGAACCTCCTACTACTAGCATCAAGACATGCATAATACATTACCACTATCATCATCATCATGAATAGCCTCCTCGCATCCCTATCCCTATGGTATAGTGACATGTAGTGGAAGCCTCTATAATTTCACCTCACAAAATCCATGTCATCTCCATATAGGATCTCCATCATCTAGTCCCATTCAACCCTCTCAATATGGTAGATTGGCTCACCTCATATGGGTAGCCATATCATCTTGTGGATATCCTCAAGAAGAATAGTCAACTCCCTTGTAGGAATTAATAAGGTGTTAGTGGTAGGATATCATCTCTTGATGAGTGCCACTAACATCACTACATCTTGAGGTACATGTCGGTAGTACCTCATGCCCCTAAGGCCTACATCTTTCATGTGTTCCTAATCATCCTTGATCATCCATCACTAAATCTCATCAAATATCTAAGGCACCTACTCTCTCATCTATATCCTCTCATGTGTTTACAAGGGTTGATGGTAACATCCTTAGGTCACTAACATATTTTACCTAAAACTCTACCTATTACCCCTAATTCATAATTACCTTATGATGTTTGCCTCATTAGACCCATAAACATGAATCACAATCAAATCCACCTATTCTACCTTGTCAACATCTACATCACTCTCCTTAACCTATCTTATCTTAACCTATCTCATCTTAACCATAACCTACACCCTTACACCTTTACCCAAATACAACCATCTAATGTAAACCCTTAAGTTACACTCACACCCTTCACCCTAAAACATTCAACCAAACATAACTTCTACCCTTAATGCTTAATTCTAACCATTACCTATCAACCAACAAACATTACCCTTGACCTTAACCATTTACAACCTTAAATTTAACCTTCACTATTTACCAAGATTTTAAACATGTCTATTGACTGCTGACAGTCAATTATTCTTCTAGTCAACCATTGATGGTTTGGATACCAACCATCGATGATCACCTCGTAGTAACTTATTGATGGTCACTTTTCAACCATCGATTATGAATAATGACCATCGATGACTAGAAATGACCATTGATAGTCACTATGTAGTTATTGTCAATGATCAAACAAAGCCCTACTCCCTACAAACAACACCTCAAATCCCACAAAAAATTATAAATTTATACCTAAACCTAACTCTAAACTCTACCTATCTACCCTAACCTTCCAATTTAACTCTAAAGTACCAAAATCAACCACATAACTATCAAACCCTAAACCTAGGTCAAACAAACCCATAACTAACTACAACAACAATACAAATTCCAACTAACATTCAAGTTGCCCAAATTGAAACTAAACTATCAATTGAACAACAATGCCTACCTCATTCCTTGAACATTATTAAAGAGGAACTCTAAATACCACCACATGTCCTCATGCTTTCCCTCATCCATGTTGCATCCTCATTAGGTTACCCTTCTAATACTCGATCAACTCAATCCATCTCACTCACATGGTCAATCACTAGTAAATTGTCATTATTTTTTCTCACAAAATGCCAAGATCAATGTTTCGATGGGTCAATATGCTCAAATGAGAAAATAGAACCCTTGATAGTCTTTTGTCTTCACCCGTTTAGGGCTTACATGTGACTACTGACAGTCAGGGTGAGCACTGATAGGAAACCTCAAGGGTTACCCATGACCATTGATGATCATCTTTTTTAGGTATTTTCCTTTACCCACCACTTTTTACATACAACACCCAATCCACCTCCAACCAAAAAATATTACCTTCTTTCATAAACACAACTAAAAAACATTAACCTCACATTTTGGTCTGACTATTTCACGTTTTACAATGACCTTACCTTGGTCCCTTTTTTACGACACCAACTATATTTTTCCATGTTAAACATTTTTGATCTACACTACCTCATGCACACTCAACCAACTTTTACCTTTAAGAAATCACTTATTACCTTGAATACCCATGAAAACATTGACCTTGTCTAGGAGACTTGTGTTTACAAGTGTATCCCAACCATCACATATGATCATGTGGTCTACTTGTCACTTATCCTTCTAATACCAAACTTATTTTTACCAACCATGGTAACCTAGTCATTACATGAGCATGGATATCATGATTAGTCATATTTTATACATCTATTTGTGCTTTAGTGCCCAACCTACCATCTACTTCATTACCAACTCACCCACTCATCAAACCTGCACTTAATTCTATTTCACCTCATCAATTCACAGTTTGAGGGGGAACACATCCTCCCATGTTTGAGGCAACCTAACCTTTGACTCGTAATCCATTTTTGTTTTATATCTTGCTAATATAAACTACGAAATAAAAACTAGAAAATGTAGACACTTAAAAACCACACACAATGGTTTCAGATGTCTAACTAACCCCTAAATCACCTCAAGACCCCCTAGGGACCATCCTATAATGGTTTGACCAAAAAATCTTAGCTCAAGCTAAGATGAATCACTAAACCCTTGAACAAACTTAAAATTTGACCCTAAATAACCAAAGGTCACCCTAACCATCAATGGTTAGGCCTGATCATCAATGTTTTAGTTTCCACTGCCTAAATATTAAACACCCACTTCAACTATAACTTACTTTTTTATAATTAGCTTTCCTAATCCACTTGTAGATCAATACATGTTAAAACTAAATTTAGATAGTAAGTTAAACCTCTTCTTTAACTTATAATTACACCTCTCCCATTTTCTTATAAGAAGAGAGGATAAAGAGGTGAAAAGGGATCCAAAAAAATATCAAGAGATTCTTGTACAAGAATTTCTTTCGTAGGTCACTCTTCTAGTAAACCAACAAGTGTGATAAAGAGCCAAAGTGATATCATCTATCATCCAAAAACCAAATATCATTAATCTACCAAAATTTCTTTGAGCTTCACCAATAGATCCCTCAACTCTTCTTCAGATCAATAACCAACAAGATAAGTATCTATTTTTAGTAATTAGTTACTTTCTTTCTATTTTGCAACCAACCTATCCAAAACCTACTTTATGGATTCCCATTATGAAACCTCATCAATCAATTTTATTGAACCAAAATAGAATCCATAGTAACCATTGATGGTCATCCTGACCACTGACAGTCTATCCCAACCACTAATGATCAACCTAACCATCGATGATCACACCCAATCATCGATGGCCATTGTCATACAAATCAATAGCAAGCTATTTTCACCCACCAAACCTTAACAAAATCCTAGTTTCATATCCCTTCCCTGATCATAGAGCCTCACCCCATTTTATAGGCCATACTTGATCTATTTGGCATAAATATCAATTTATTTATTGTTATAATTAGTCAAATTAATCTCTTTCAAAAACTTTTTGTATTTGATTTTGGTATCTTTTGTTTTTTATGCAAGTAATTTATCTTTTATAACTTGCTTATTAAAAAGTGTGGATTGATAGCCTGTAATGAAGCTTGTTAGGCAATCCACCCTACTATCTAACTAATCAAACCTTTTCTTAGAGTGCTTTCTTATCTGTAGGTCATTCCTCCCAAGCCAAAGAGGAGTATATGTAACCATCTAGATCAACATGACCACAACATACTAGGTTCTACTAACCATACCCTTCTTGAGTTTATTTTCTCTTTCCTCTAAAAAACATAAAGTAAAATTTATCTTAAATAGTCACAACATAACAAATGATGAGATATAAACCTAGAACCTAACATGAAAATAATTTAGATCAATTTAATGAAAAGTGTTACACATATGGATCAAAGCAAAGTTATATTAACTAAAGGCATACAAATTATAACACATGATAACCATTAGATCAAACAAGCCTTTTTGATCTAAGCTTTGACTATTTCCTGAGCATAAAACCCTCCAAGTTTTCAATAAAAACATAATAAAGATGAATCGATCAAAGCATTTAATATCATTAAATGACACATATAAGGAGGAAAAAGGAGTATTGTTAGCATTAATCGAGACAAGTTACCATGATCTTGATCCATTTTATTTCATATATGTAGCAGAGACAACCTTATTTGGCAATGATCCCACCATAACTACAAAACTAAGAACCCTAGTCATGTAAAATCAACCATGAGGGTCAAATGTTGAATGATTGATCAAGATCCCAACTTTTGAGAAATTAGATGAAGTGGTGATGACACTTATAATTCAATATAATGAGATGTAAATTCACTTGTCCAATGATGTGAGGATCCATAACAATACACTAATAATGGCAAGGTAAAAATGACTTCCAGCAAGAGGTTATCCTACCATACAGAACTAAGGTCCTATAATTCACTCAAACATAAGGGAAAATTATGCCTGAAGATTCATGGGTATCCCCCTTGATTCAATAGGTGATGTTGTAGTGTGAGTGATATCTAACTATTTTTCACACACATTATGGTAGACCACCAAGATTTCCTAACATGCAATAAAAGGAGTAAATGACATTACCTATCAAATGATCTAGTTAAGCTAAAATTTAAATTAGCCAGAGTTCGTTATAATTAATAGGATTTCCAAAATGGAAAATATTAATTTAGGCATGTTGTAAACTTTTCAATACTATTTTCATATATTATTACTCTAATTTACTCAATATAAGTCTTTTGATGGTCACATCATAGTAGATATATATTTTTAGCCTACAACCACTCAAAATAATATCGCTCAGATCATACCAAGGTATTACTATGCACAATTAGGTCACTTTAATCAATGGTAGATTAAATTTCAAGTCCTCATAACATCATATTGTAGGGTGCCTACCATGTGATGTAATACCTTTAACCCCACACATAAATCACAAAAAATCATGACATATTATAGGTACAAATTCATGGAATTACCAAATCATCATAACTCCCATTTCTATTATTTGTCACCATGTTAGATGCACTTAAGGATTTTGTCAATGCAAGAGATGTGATTATGAAAAAAATGACTACGTGGCATAATGAAAATCTTCACATGTTTTCTAGTGTCCATACACAGTGGTATGCAAATAGGCTAGAGGAAATGTCATAAGAAGCTATAAACTTAGTTTGTAAGTAAATATCCAAGGAAGGTATAAACTTAGGTTTGTCTTCTATTTTGTATTTGTTGCTTATTTACTAGATCACCTTAGGGAATAAGCTTAGTATGCTAGTTCTTATAGTTTTATTTTTATTTTGGTCACTAAAAAATATCTAACCTATTTTGGACTCTTTTTCTACACCATGGCATGCCTAATAGGACTCAATAAATTTCACAAACTCTTCTAGATCATTCTCATTCTTCTAATTACTAGAATTAACCTAATAACTAATTTAATTCATCTTTTTTTTCAAGGATTTGCTAGTTTTTATCCCAGACTAAATAGTGAAATCATTACTGCATACGAGTGAATTTAGGAAACTTATTAGTGAAATTATTAGTTTTATTAGTGAAACTATCCCTAGCAGCAACACAAATGTTTTTCTAGTCTTTTAATCTCTTTGTGTAGGCTAAATCACAAAATTGGAATATACTATAGTGAAATCACTCTGAGAAACAATGAAATCATTTTTGTTTTGTTTACCATAATTTTGGTACTTTCTAGAAAATAGAGAAATTAGCATACATATCAATAAAACTGTCTAATAGACCAACAAAATAATCTAACAGAGTGGTGAAATCATTATGAAGCAAAATTAAGACCTAAACAAACTTCTTTTCAAGCTCCTTGGTAGCTAAAACCCATATTCTTTAAACTTATAATCATTTGTGTGGTAGGACCATAGCCAAATAAGTGGTTTTTAAATTCAAACAAATTATTTTTACTTCACAAAAAATTTCTTTTGGGCTTAAAAATTATTTACTTTTTATTTGGGTTATAAAGTAAACTTGTTTGTTTTCCAAGCTTTTTCCTTTCATGCAAATTTTATATTTATTCTTGTTGTTTGAGTGTCTTGTAAGGATATTTGTGCATATGTTCTCCCCTTTGGGTGACCCATAAATGAAAGGTTCCTATTTATTTTTATCTTTAATATTTGCCTATTATGATTTTCACTTGCCCTCTTGGGGGATCCTATGAATCAGAATGACAATACTTTCCTTATTATTTTAACTGTGTATGGTGGAGTTCATCACCTTATTGTAATTACTTAGGGTGTGGTGACTTATATTTCATCCCCAACAATCATACCAACCTTGATATCTAATGAGGTATATAAATTGAGGTTACGTCAGTGGTATTTTAGTTAAAAGGTCCCTCAGAGCTTGGATTTTCCAGTAACACTTCATTGAAATCTTGTAGATGAAGTAGTCATGAAGGGACAAGACCCTTTTATGAATGTCAAATTAAATATCAACATCCAATTAACATATTTTTATTCCCACATACCTCAAATAATATTAAGACCATCTAGAAAGCCAAAAAAAATTAAGACCTTTTATCACAGAATATGCATTGATGTAGGGGCATAAAATTAATAGCCCCCTAAGATTGCCTTAATCGTATAAACCTTTTGAGAGAAGGGTGGGATTAAAAAAACCACTAATAATTGTAATAATTCTTTAAGGAATTTTAAATTTTATAATCCTCTCTCAAGACAAGTTTATCAAAAGATCAAATGAATGCAATGCAAACCCACATAGGTTATTAGAATTGCCTTGTAATTCTTATGTGTTGTGTCAAACCACATTGATATTTAAAACCAAGTCAAACCAACCAATTCCAAGTTATAAGCATATTACAATACATACTTACACAATAAAGTGTTAATTTGACAAAAATTTGGGTTAAAATTAATTCGTGCCATGCCAAAAATTCTCCAAGTGCCTACCTTTATTATCTAAACCACATTGTTAGGTTATCTAATTTCAACCAAGGCATAGTCCTAATCATAATTACAACATCAGACCAATTCAAGACTAAAATCTGAATTCTTGTCTAAATTATGTCATTATTCCATCAATTTTATTCCAATTCTACTTAGACTATTCCAAGGTCAACCAAAGTTAACTCTATTCTGATATCAACCAAAGTTAGCTCTTTTCCAAAGCCAAAGTTAAACTTGATCTAAGGTCAAAAAATAGTCAACCCATTTTGGGAGGTCAAAGGTCAAATCTTAGTTCAATCTTTATTCAATACTATCTAAATCCAAATTTGGTCCAATGTTCATGCATTTCAAATTCCAAATCCCTCAAGTTTATAAATTCAAGCATTGATAGTTCCTTTAAGCTGTCAAGTTTTTATTCTTCACTCACTATCAAGTTTCCAAAATCAAATATTTTCACATCAAGACCAAATTCAAACATTTCCTAAATCCAAACATTTAAGATTTTGCATTCAAAACGATTGTATTTAAAACTTTATGCACACCTTTTGAAAACATGGTTAATCCACATAGCCTTGCTTGTTGAAATGTTTACATTATCATGCCTTTTGATTGTGTATTTCAATTTGATATTTTTACGCAATCAAAATTCCTTACTTTAAACATTCTCAAGTATTATTCCAAGTGAAGTTATATACCAAACTAACCATGTGTCATGTCAATCAAATCTAGATCGGGTTCATCTTAAACTACATACCAAACCAATTCTAAAACCAAGCTAGTCCAAGCTAAATTTGGTGCATCTTGAACCATATACCATGCCAAGAAAATATAGAACATGTTTGTGAACCATGTACCAAGCTAATTATGTACCATACCAATCAAAGCCAAATCAAGTTCATCTTGAACCATGTACCAAGCCAATTGAGTCAATGTTAAACTAGGTTCATCTTGAACTATGTATCATGCCATTCCAATCCAATTAGGTTCATCTTGAACCCAATTTGAATTCTATTCAAGTTTTTCTTGAACCTCATTCTAATTCTTATTCAATTTGTCTTAAACCCCATTCCAATTCTAATCTAGTTCATCTTGAACTACATTCTAATTCTAATTATAAATCATGTTAACTTTAACCAATTTCAATTTTAAATCCACAAATTCACACCATGCTAAATCAAGTCTATTTCATCCAAATACCATTATTATGAAGCAATATGATATTGATTGAAATCACTTATCTTTCCATTCAATCTCCCATACATGTCAATGGGGAATTATGAATTCATATCATCCATCCTTTCTTTCATTTGAACTAATCTAGTTTATTCCACCTTGGTTGGGGCAATTTCAATACAAAACTAGGACTTCCCTTCTTAGGCTCATTCCAATCTAAGCCAATCTACCATGTTTGGGGTAATTCCAATAAAATTTATTTCTCCCTATTTGGGGCCAGGCCAAGCCAATCTAATTACATTGAACCATTTAACCCTTTTTGGGGCTAAGCCAATTACATTAAACCATTTTTCTCTTTTTGGGGCCAATCCAAACTAATCTAATTACATTGAGACCAAGAACACCTTATTTGGGACCATTATATTTATATACCAAGACTAACCTCTTTGGGCCCATTCTAATTGAGACCAAATCCACCTTCTTTGGGGCCAAGTTCTTTGAATCCATTCCCTTTGCATGTATCCTTGCTTGGGGGCATTAGTCTAAGGTTAATTTGAGTCATAGCATTTCATGATCTTAAACCTATTCTACAATAGATAATCATATATCAAAATGAAATAGAATAACTCACCCAGATTAGCTAATGACTAGCCCACTTTGCATCTAATTTGGACATTTCATCCATTAGTCCAAAATCCAATCTGGTCTTACAACCATAACAAAGCCAATAATCCATACCTATTATGTAATTATCCTTCTAATGGCCCTTATCTATTGATAATACAAATGTCCCTAAGTATGATAACTAAAGTATGAGGCCCTCCTAAACATGATCAGATACATCCACTTCCAAAGCAAGATCATGATAGTCAGACCATTATTGAAATTTTTGTTAAATCACCCATGTTTGACCAAATCCAAACTATTAATGATCCACTTTTATTTGACATAGGACCCATCTTCGATGAACCCATCTTTGAAGAGCCCATTATTATTGATAAACAATCCATTATTAATCCATTGTAAAAATTTCCCCATTCCCAAAAATCCCTTCATCCCAAAGCCTTCATTTCTGAGTGAAATGTGAACAAGGTACATATGGAAAATGTAATTTAATGACCCCTCTTCATGGCTACCTAAACATTAGAATCACGTTCTATTTCAAAAATATTATCAAAATTGATTTTCATTATGTGACCAATATAAGATTTAGCATCAATATCAAAATCAATGTCAATCCCAACATCGGGATTATATCCTCTTGAGTTAGAATTAGTTGCAAAATTATAATATGTTATTGGGTATTACAACATTTGATACATACTTATACCGTATCCTCTTGAGTCTAAATTAGCTTCAGAATCAACATACATTAGTATATGTTACAACATTAGATACACACTTATGATAGATCTAATTGAAAACATTTATGATCTTTTCATAGTTTTTAGGAAGCTTCCTACAACATTGACATAAATTCTCCTGGTAACTTCTATGAGGACTATTTTGCCTTTTATCCTTCCATTAAAATTACACATGCTTCTACCATTCACTACCCTAGCCATTATATTGACATCTAATTTCCCATAAAAATTGATTGAGACTGATAGAATCACACATTATTAAACTCTTTCCATGGAAACATCTTAGTGGAAAATTTTTTGGGGAACCAAAAAAACATTCAAGAAGAAGAACAATCTCCCAGTGAAACCTTATTTGAGTAGTAGGGGAAAATCAAAGTTTAGACTTAGCATATTCTAATGAAACCTTGTTTAAGATACTAGATGATAAGTAAAATAAAAAATAAGAATCCTTTAGTGAAACCTTGTTTAATGTGCTAAGGGACAATCAAAATGAATTATCAATGTCCCTTAGAGAGAACTTATTCAAGGCATTATTGGACAATCTAAATTAGAATAATCATGAAGCCTGTGTTGGTGAAAAATTCTTTGATGTGCCAATAGTTGAGCCAATTAGATCCTCATTGATTTTTGAAGACATTATTGAAGTCCATATCAGCCTTGCCACAACCAAAGTCAATTTGAATTTAAAATTAACAACAATGTGTTTGACTAAAAAATCTCAATCTTCATTTGTCCACCAACAATTATACATTCTATTATGATCCTATTATCTATTCAATACCCAAACTACATTATCCAATCAAACAATTTATGCCATGCCTACCCTTATTTACCCTTCTTAAAAGCACTCTTTTTTCTAGAGGCTATGAAGACATCCTATCTATAAAATTGGAGGAAAAAGAATCAATGACCAATGAAGATCATGACAATAATCATCTCATTCACAACAACAATCGTATTCTGATAGAGCAAGCATTTGAATCAAGTATTTTTTAGACAATAAAGGGTCCAAATTATGTATCTCATAATCTTCCATTAAGTTAAGATGATAAAAAATAAATCTAAAAAATAAATAAATAATCAAAATAAAAAGAGAAATACTTTGTCCAATGGTGAAAACCAACTTGTGGCATCTTGGAAAAGTACCATGATGAAAAATAGGTTTTTGGCATCACATGTAAATAATTTTTTATTTGTAAGTACTTTGATACTTAAGGGAAACCCTATCTGCATTATAGACCATGCAATTCAAACCATTTTAGCCATTCAATATTATTCATCCCAACCCATATTATTGTGACCATTAGCCTTGTTGTCTTTACCTTGTTATGGAAGTGGAAGGTATATTGAGACATGTTTGACAAACATTTTGGCATATTATCTGTACAACACATTGATATATAAATGACACATTTAGTTTTCATGTGACATGGTCCTTGGATATTTATAGTCCTTTCCCTAATTATTGTCCATTTTTATTTAGCATTATCCATTAATCTTGCTTTGCCATTTTCCTACCTCAACTTATTGTTGACTACTAGTATCTTTCACTGTAAGTGGAACTACATTGACCTGAGATCCATTTGGACTATGTATCTAGTGCTTAGTTATTGAGGTCATCTTGGTCATCCCTATCCCACACTCTCACTATTTTATAAGCAATTTAAGCTATACTTTTACCATTTTTTGAGAAACCTAAACCACACTCTCACCATTTTTCAAGCAACCTAATCCATGTTCTTATCATTTTATGAGTTAAAACATTTTACATCTCCTAATCCTCCATTGATTTGAGATGAAAAATACCTAAAAACATTTCAAAACAATCCAAAAGTCTTAAAAATTAAAAAAGAGCTTAAATTATCCATGAGAGATATAAAAACACAAAATTCAAATACATTTGGCTTGTCCTAGATCTAGTCATTATTCCTGATTATCATTGAGTCACTCATGTTAGTAACCATTGGGATGTGTCCTTCCCAAATCTGCACTACTAGGGTAGATTCATTATTATTTACAGTCATTTTATCCACCTAGAGATGTGTCCTTACCTTGCTTATATCCTTTCTTGGGGACATAATCCAATTACCAGTCTCATTAAGCCTTTACATGTGGATTTTGACTTGGTTAAATAACAAGATGCTTTATGTTGATTTTATTTTTAGGTTTATGTGTGTGTATGCTTGTTTGTTTATTTATTTCTTTTTATTTTTGTTGCCTCAACTCAGTCTATTATTCCAATAGGGTCATCATTATGGTGCTTCCTATCATGTAGTTGTACTTGAATCCATCCATCGACATATGTCAGAATTCTCATCATAGTTTTTCGTATCATTAGTGTTTTTTGATAATTATTTATTAGGTCGAGGGTTAGTCCTTATGTAAATTATGATCCAATCATCATGGTGTTTTATATCATGGTTCATATTATCATGTGCTACATCAAAAATCAAGTATTTGATGTTTAATCAAAAATATCATAACTATAAATATCCTTGTCTACCAATCCACCACAATCACTTGACCACATGACTAAGTTATATGTTTCTCATGATACATTTGAAAATGAGCATATACAAAAATTCATAATCATTTCATTTCCATTTTCTCCAATTTCTAGAAGAACTACATCAGCCTAAGGTCCCTATGGACTATATAGGCAATGAGTAGTACCAACCAATTTTTGAGGTCAACTCAGCCACATTTGTTCATTATTATTAACACTCATATTATTCCAATATAGTCACATCATTATTAAATCATTATTCTTCATAATCTCTTTCATTGCCTTTGAGAATTCTTGTGTTCCTAGTTTTTTATGGCTTCTTCATTCTTTGAAAAGGTCACTATACCCTTGCACCTACATTTACACCCACTCATCATTAATCTATGTAATAAGTTACACCCTTGAGTTATTCTTTCCAACTAATTAATCAATTACCTAATCAATATTTGTCAAAATAAAAATCTTCCCTATTGGGGAAAACCATTTAAACCACTCAATGATAAAATTCACCCTACTAGGGCAACCCAATTAGACCAATCAATTATTACATTTTCCCTACTATGGAAGCTCATTAAATTAATCATTAATTATGCCTTTTTGAGTCGCATTATTATGGTCAACCAAGACTAACCTCTTTGCGGCCAATATCATCACTTAGTCTTTCTTCTAGTTCCAAGCCCACAAATTTTACCTATTTAAGGCAAGTCAGAGTTTGTCGCTTGTTTTGGGATGTATCCTTTCCACCTCCCCCCACCTTGGGTCCAATTCAATTTTATTTTTCTCAAACATTGGAAATCAAAGCATGAAAGCTTTAACATTCCAAATCATTTGGATTAATCTCATTTATGAGTTAATTTCACTCTTTTTCTTGCTTCTTCCTCTCTTTTTATAGATCCCCTACATTTATTTCATCCCTACATGCCCTCTCAAGGGGGCATCATAGGTCACTAATTATTTCTTCATCTAATTTTTTAGATTCTTATTAATGAATTTTTTGTTCTTTAAATTTTTTTACTATGCCTTCTATCTTACAATGCCTTCTCAAATACGGATAAAATGTAGACACTCCATTTTAACCAATTTCATGTCTAAAATTCATTTGAAAGAAATTTCTTCAATCACATGTAAGTTTGATTGAAATTTTCCATTTAACCTAATTTACTCACACAATTGTTGTTTTAATATGAAATCATAATGACATATCCTTGATTGAGGTAATGGATCATATTGTAACATTAATCTTATCTAGCGCATCCCAAATCAAATGGAACTTTGCAAGTGTTATTACAAGAAACATAAATGAATATTTGATTAAAAAAAGAACATTAAAATTACACCATTCTTCTAATTATGAATTAATCACCTTGATTAATTAGCCTAATCATTATTCTAATGGAAAATTCCATGAATTAAAATTATCTATTTTCCATAAAGAAAAATGGATTTATTACCTCACATTGGTGATGTCAGAGGGACAAGTAAATGGAATGGAATGGGGTGTGTGCAAGGTGGTCTATGACATAGCCACTTACAAACTCACACCTCTTAAGAGAGCTTTTTACACACTCATTTATGACATACTTCAAACGGACCAGTCATTTCACTTCTCTTCCATATATCTTCCACACTCCAAAAAGGTCTTAAAAGGCACATCCTACACACTCTATGTGTGCAATCATGAATTTTAGGATTCATTCTCCAGCCTCCATTTGGAGATGAGATGGATTGTTCATAATCATTCCAAATGTCCATAAATAAAATATCCTTTGGCCATTATAAAAATCTTTTTAGAAGTAAACTTACTATAAAAAATCCTATTATAGATTCTCATTTATTAAATAATTCTCATGCCAAGATAAGCCAAAAATCAAGTGTATACAAGGAGAGATGTTTCCCACATGCAAAATCAAGAATTGTTAAAAAATTCTAGTTGTAAGTTGAGTGCAAGCCTCTTCACATATTAGTTTGCAATCAAATATCTAAGAAAGGTATAAAATTAGTTTTATCTTCTATTTTTTATTTGTTACTTATTTACCATAGCTCAACCTAGGGAATAATTTTAGTATGTTAGTTCTTAAATTTTGTTTTTTTTTATTTTGGTCACTAACAAATGATCTAACCTATTTTAGATTCTTGATCTACACTATGCACTTTGATCAACAGAATCTAGGATACATTAGTTGATTATAAATAATTCAAGAAAGATATTTCACACATAAACAATTCAATTTTTGTGATTTTCAATGAGCTAGAACTCTTCCTATCAACCTATCTCACACAAGATTTTTAAAACATGGAGGCAGCCAAACTAGTACAAATATAACCTCCAATACTTGACTCTAGAGTTGTATCATCTTTATCCATAGTTTCTATAAATGCATTCTCTTTCAAACACCAAATTGTAACATAACACTAGACACACCACCATATTCATATCCTTCTCCATCTCTAAAAACATAGTTCATGTGTCTTCCATCTCTATAGGTATTATGCAATCTTAGCGTTTTAAATTTTTGAATAAATTTAAATTTTTGAAGGCTATAAGCATTAGGCATAGTGTAAGGATGGTTGAAAACCTATAAAGGGAAGAATCTTGTTTATAACAATCTATTAAAAACCCAAAAGGTCAATAGATTGGTATGTTTCTTAGTTAAAAATCCCAAAGGGAAGCTTAGTAGTGTGAAAGAGGTGAAAACTAGTAAATAACACCTTGTGTGATTATCGTAAACAATGTTTTCTAGACCAAACCCTTGGTGTAGGTAATTATACTACATCTAGTAGTAGTCACACTTCCTGTGAATTTATCTAGGGATGAGACAATTGTTTGAGTCTAGGAAAGTGTTGGTAATAGATTTAGAACTACAAAATTGTAGAGTGTAAATGCACAACAAGTATGCGATGTATCAAATTTTATGTAACATATATCATTTTATATGTATTTAGCTTATGTATGTATTATAAAATATTATTAAATTCAAAAATACTCCTTTGATTTTAAACTAAAAAGATAGAAGATGAAGTGATATAGCTTTGTAAGTTTTATATGTAGTGATCAATTATAAAGGAAAATAGTTTTGAAATATAGAAATCAAATGATGGGTTTTATGAATGTCTTTTAGTAATTATTTCTTGCATCGTGTATACCTTATTTTATTTATATATGTTTAATTACATAACCATAATGAGTGTTATATGTAAGTCAATTATTTTTTTCTCTAAATGGGCATATAAGTCCGAACTCAATGAACACTTAATATTTCTATATTTTTGTCTGAGTTCTGAACTTGTATCCTACTTCACAAAGAAACACACATTATCATGTTCTAACGATTTTTATAGGAATATTTGATAACATAAGACTTATTAAATCAACCTCTAAATAGGAAATGATAATAGAATTCCTATCTTACTGTATACATAAATAAAAATAAATAAGGTGATAAATGGGTATGAAAATAAGGTGGAAATAATCAAGGGTTATCGATAAGGAAATGTGAAAATAAATAAAGGTAAACATAATTAATAATTAACATGCAGTATAAACATATCATATATCATAGATATTTATACTTTAAAAATTAAAGCTATAGAATAAATGGATACTTACCTAGGATTGGCTTATTGGCAAATTAATCTCTCCATTGGCTTGAGCACTTTTAGAAAAATGGATGTAGGTAGAGTCAAGAAGGATATAAGCTCGAATCTCAAGCAATTTTTACTTAGAACCTATATTTATTTGTTAAATCTCTATTTACTCTAAAACCTTTAAATTCCCTAAGAAAAATTATTTATCTATAACCTTTAAAGATATGAGTTGGTGACAATTTTTTGTTTTATAAATTACTAAGAATAACTTATATATAGGTGAAAACTTTTAAGTCATAAATCTAAATAATTATAGTGAACATCTATGAAAAATGAATTTAGCTATTGCTTACATGATATAAATTAGAATTGAATATCAACCAAGGATGGTAATGTTGGCCAATTGAAGTCTAATAAATGGGCTTGAGTGGGAGATAAGAGAGGAAATTCCTAGAATGAACAAAATGAGGACATTATGAGGGGAAAAGTAGGGAATTAAAATATGGAAAAAAGTTTAATGATAATTAATGGTACAATGAGGGGCACCTCTATCTTGGTGTCTAAGGAAAGCATAGCCTAGGTGACTGGAATGAGTTTAGAGGGAACTGAATTCCTTAAATCCAAAAGGGATAAGAAATAAAATATGTAATATTTCCTTAAGGGAAAGTATAAGTTGATATAGTTTTAGGGAGAATACTTAAAATATATGATTCCAATCCCATAGAATGATGTCATACACCAAATTATGAGGTACATTACATTATAGGTATGTTTTAAAGGGTATTTTTTCTATCAATTCATCTTAATCACTTTTACCATAATAATTTGATTATTATTCCATTTTTTATTTATCATTAGAAATTTATATGGTTGAAGTTAAATTTGGTAAATATGTTATTCTAATTCACTAGGTGTTGATTTATCTATTATTCTATCATAATAAGGCCCTAGTTGTTTGGCCTTCACCTCAAATTAGGGTTATTAAATTGAGCATAGGTGGGATCTCTACTAAAATGGTAGATATATAGGAATAATATAAGGCTCAAATGTCCAAAAAATCTAAATCCACCACCATTCAAATTCCAGTAGTGGAGATTCCTCTTATTAAGAGTGGTAAGACCATTGGGGTGAGGAAACTCATGTTGTAGTTAAATATGATTTTGAATAGGAAAATATCTCTTCTAACTCCCCCTAATTAGCTTTGACTAGTCATAACTCTAGTATTAAATTCAATAAATACAATAATTAATCATGTGACAAGATCCATGTCAGAATGAAATTATTGCAGATGATCAAATAGGAGTTTAGGACAAGGAATTTTTTAAAGGGAAAAAGAGAGATTTTGAGGCATTAGAGGATACCAATTAGGTCAAGATCAATTCTCTAGCTAATGATTTTAACCTTCACAAATGTATTTTAAGATTTATTATGAAGGAAAATGATAATCGTAGGGATATTATTAAGCAAACCCAAATGTAAAGAAATGAAGACATGTCTCAAATACCCAATCCTTCTAAAAATGCATGGGAGATGTTTGATATCAACATTATTTTCAACAATATGGCATAGTTGGAGGATAATTTTAATCAACTGAAAAGGGAAAATCTAAAAATCGAACAGGATTTATGCAATGAAATTACTTAAATGTTTCAAAATAATGAAATAATATATTACAAAATTAAAAGTAAAATAATCAGATCCACAATAATAATTAACAAAAGAGGAGAACACTTGATAATTATGATTGATATTCTTCAAGGGGCAACCTATATAACAATGAAATAAGGTAAAATACTAACCAATGCCTCCTATATTTTCTCTACTTAGCCTTGGTTATTCCATAGGTTGACCATACTAAGAACATAGAGAAATGCAATCAGATAATATGAAAGATATGTAAGCCACAAATCAACCACACATATCCCTAGGATGCAGCATGCCCTTCCACTTCCAAAAAACAATTCCCTCAACATTTTATTAACTCTAAATGTTATTTTAGGAAAGCTTCATCATCCCATGTTGTATCTTCATGATTTAGACTCTTTCACTTGATCAAATACTACTTGAGATCTCTTTTCTGTAGCATTATTCTGCATGTGTGAATGACCTCTTGAGGTTTAATAATGATTATGAATTATTCATTCAATTCAAGTCACTTAGTCTAGATATAAAATCTTTTTCTGATGAACTTCTTTAGGAAAGATATACGCAATATAAGATGTATGATAGTGCATTAAGGTAACTCCAAATAGAATACCACACTACCATTTTCTACACAATATGATAAAGGCTATAGTAATTAGGAAAAATTATGTTATCTTTTTTCTATTACCTCAAAGACATATGCATATATGGATGTAAGTGCACAAAGAACCAATAAATGATATCAAAATTCCTCACACTATGGTGTTGATCATGTTGTTGCTTCATTATATTATGTTCCATTTATAAATTCTCCCTTAAATTAGCTGGTGCCTCTTGTTGATGTTGAACATTTTCATCAACAAATCAAACCCTAGGTTATAACTTAAAATATGAAGTGATGGATGGGACATGATATCCATAAAGTTACACAAAGGGAGAAATTTTAAAAGAGTAATGGAAGGAGGTGTTGTACCACCATTCTATTATTGGAAACCAATGGACCCAACATCCATATTTATCTAATGCAAAAAAATGGAGATAGCCTTTTAGGCATCTATTGAAAACCTCTATTTTCCCATCATATTGAGGATGATAAAATGAGCTATTAGCCAATTGAGTACCCAAACATGAAAATAACTCAGTTTAAAAACTACTAGTGAAGATAGGATCATGATCACTTACAATGATTTTGGGGGTACCATGGAGCTTTTGAACTAAATTGAGAAAAATAGAAGCTAATTTACTAGCTATAAATGGTTGTGATAATGAGAAAAAATGAATGTATTTTTTGAGCCTATCCACAACTACCATGATGAACTTTTTACCTTCAAAACTCAACAACCCTATAATCAAATCCATGGAAACATCCTGCCACAATTGGCTAGGTATGGATAATGGATACTATTGGCCATTTTTTGGCCCACATACCAAATTTTGCCTAAGTTTGAGAAGATAGACTTTCAAGCAGGAAATGGCAAGTATTTAAAAGATTTTGAACTTTTGGTAGCCCATGACTTAAATGGCTTTATAATTTGTAGATTTAAAAAGCTCTGAAGTAGTAAGTAACAAGGTGTTAAAGACCCAAAATGGTCTTAAATAGAAGGCTTCAAGTTATCTCATTGGGAAGTCTTTGGGTTTTCCAAAGGAGACAACTTTGGCTTTACATTATATGAAGACATCGGGTTCATTGAGCAGGATGAATTCAAGTTTATGAGAGTGCTCAGCTTTAATTATTTGAACAAGATGTGAGTAGTTAAAAACCCAAAGTAAGGAGCAATCACAAACCTGAATTAGTCAATTCATAGGTCTTCGGGCTTTACAAGAGACACAACTTTGGGTTTCCTAGGTAGCATAGCTTATTTCACTTCATGAGTAATCAGTAATGATAAACTCAAATTAGAAGCTTCAAAATATTGAATTGGTCATGGGTAGTACAAATTAGGTTTTTAGAGGTGAATGACTTATTTTATTTTATTAGTTGCAAGTAATGAGACATCAAAAGCCTAATTTGGTCTTAGAAGTGCTTCTCAGGTTCTCAAAAAGACAAGTCTTGTCCAAGCATAACTCCAAATATCATTGAAAAAATTGAAGGTCCGTCACAAGTTTTTAGAAGGGTCACTACCCATTTTAAAGGGACATTTCCATTTTACCCAAGAAAATTGTCATTAGCAGTGGGGGCACTTACAAAAGTCTGGGTCCTTTACAAAAAGCTTAGGTCCATTACTTAAGGGCTTGTTCAATTTTTCCAAAGGACCATTGCAATATTTCTAAAGGTCTCAAGCAAAAAGTCTGAAGGATATGTTACCCTTCAAGAGGTACCATTGAAAAAGTCTGAAGGGCACTTTAGTTAGGAGACCCATGTAAATTGTCTAGGTAAATTAGGCCCAGGAAATTTGACCCAAAAAAATGTCGAAGGAAATTGTCCAAAAAAATGACTGCAAACAAATTATCTAAAAATAAAAGCCCAAAAAAATAAGTAATCCATAGAAGCAAGTTGAGAGCAGTGATAAACCTGAGAAATGGGTTGCAAGTCATGAGAAGTCAAGGATAAGTTGTAAGGAATGTGAAGCCTGAAGGATTAAAAATGGAAAGTTCTAAAAGGAAGATTATGGAATAGTCCATAGAAAATATAAATCCCAAGAACATTAAGGTCAATAGTAAATGAATCCAACAATATCAATAGATAAATAGATGGCAAAGATTTCTCCTTTTGTCTGCAACATGCAAAGTGGTTAAACAAAGAATAGATACATCCAAGTGGAATAGTGAATATGCAAAAAACTAATTGGGATAGTCCAAGCTATAGTAAAGAACATGACAAGTCTTAAATGAAAAGGTTGAATCACTCACACTTGGTAGTGACATCTAGCTACCACCGGTATGACTCACTCAGTTCCAAGAAGGAGAATTAAATGCATAAGGAGCTTGAAGAGATGGGTGGTAATTTTGGATGGTACATCTCGTGGTCAAGGCAATTGTATGCTTTTAATGTAAAGGGAGCTCAAGTACAATCAATAGTCATTAATTAATTCTTCTCCCCTTTTTCCATTCTCCCATGTAAGTCCCTCTTCTCTCTTGTCCCCTTATTTTATATATATGGGCTTTCAAGCCATTGTAATGGTTCTTAGTTTCTTCAATTTTGTTTTATCTTTCTAGGAGATGGGACATTCTTTGAGATATTGTAAAATATGATCAGCTTGATTAGGTTTGACCCTATCAAGCACTTGTAAGAACTACCTCTTAATGAAATAAAAGGACTTTCTTTGCCTATCTCTTGCCTTGGATTTATGTTTGTTGATTTGTGCACTATGGTAATGTGTGAAGGAGAATCTTCCGCATCCATGGTCCTCCTTTTTGGCCTTGTTTTGGGTGTTTTCAAGGTTGTTCATAGGTCTAGTTTAGTGTTATTTCTAACATTGATGTGAGATTTTAGTGAGTCATATAACTCCTCTTTGTTTTCATTCATTGCTTTTGAAACCTTCTCCATGAAATACTAATGCAATCAACTCTATCTTGAGATTATGCAAGTCAGTATTTTCCTCTACAAAATTAGTGTGGGTTCAAGATGGTGATATTTTTCCATTTACCTTTGGTTTATCACCTGGTTAGATTTCTTAGGAGCCCTTATCCCCTTTCTAACCCTTTTCCCCATGGATCATTAGTTTATCTTTTAGTTTAGGTGAGCATAAAAGAAGCCATCCTTCTCTGAAGGTTCAACCTCACTACAGGATACCCATAGCCTAAGGTTGTTCCCATGTTTGTAGTTAGAAGTGAGAGAGCCTAAAAAACACCCCCAAAAAGGGTGAAATTCCACACTACAATAGTTTTTAGCACACTTGGTGGGATCAAGGACCAAAGTAGTAGGAAAATTTTCGATGTTGTTCTTCTACATATCAGCCTTTGGAGGCATTCAACAAACAAAAATGGTGACTCTAAGCATTTATCAGCTGGTTTAAAGAAGACCAAGTGCCTTATCATCATTATCTGGAGAGGAAGATATTGGTGTGTCTTTCTTTTTATCATCTTGTAGAAGTAAGCAATTAGCACCAATGGCAACTCTAAACCAAAGTTTCTAGTTATGAGTAGACCAAGTTTGTCTCTTTGTAGATTTTAATCAGCTCCTACATCTCACTTGACATATGAGGCTAATATTAATATCTATGGTTAATATCCCTATTATCTACCTCCTTATCAATAGTCCCATTTTGGTCCTCATAATCTATATAACACCTATATATACTATCAAGACCCCTATCAAGGCTATGATGAACCTTGAAATGTTCCTCATGATCCATATATGCAAGAATATTGCCCTGATCCCTCTTCTGGACGATAATCCCATCATAATATTTATCCTCATCCACCCTATCATTTTCCATCCATACTAGTATTAAAGCAAACTTTAATAAGCCTTAACAAGCATACTCTAGAATTGTGCTCATAGAAATGTTATGGTCAAAATGTCCCTACTCACCAGATCCATTATGTGAGAGGGTCATTAGGAAAAATAAAAGAAAAATGGGCCCCTATTGAGAGAGAAAATTGGAACAAACTCACAGGTGACATGATGGATATAGGTGGTTACATTTAGAGCATTACCTTTCTCACCTTGTTGAGTGTTTTCAAGAATCTATTATGCCACTCTTTGAGAAAGAGCCTCTCCTCTATGAGGAAAACCAAGAAGATGCATCCAAAGAGGCTGATGAAGATCATGTCATGAGTAACAAAGAGGAATAAATCACCATAGGGACCCCCCTTGGTGAAAAAAAAATCAACTCCACCTTCTAGAATGAAGGGGAACATATTGAATACTCTTTTGCAGTTGTGCATGAAATATATTACACTATTGAGGATGCAAAGCTACCACCTTATGTTGAAAATGAGGGGATCAAGGCTATCACTTCTTTGAATGAACTTACATATTGTAAAAATGGTGATGATATGAATGAAATAGCTGATCAAACTAATGAACTTGTGGAGCAACCAAAGGTTACCAATCAGTCAAAAACCTCATTTCAGGACTTGTTTGAGATCTTGACAACTAGCTATGTTCTTTTCCAAGGCAATTATGACCTAGTTACAGCCAAGGAGGGAAACCTTGTCAAGTAGATCAAAGGGGATAGAGTGGGAAGCTTTTCAACTCTGCCACCTCAAGAGTTCATTCTAGATAAGGACTTGTTTTAGATCTTCAGAATGGGCTATCAACTCCTTGATGAGCCCAAAAAACATGAAATAAAGAACAAGCCCAATCCTATTAAGGACACCATAGAAATCAAATATGTATGCCTTTTTGAACCACTATTAAAGGATGTAGTTAAGGATCCATATGAATAATTTGAGACTATTTGGATTCACATAGATAACCTATTTGGAGCTGCTTGGTTTTCATTGAGCATGATGACAAAGAAGCTGACTGTTGCAACAAAGAAGAGGTAGGCATCAAGACCAGGGGTCAATAAGTTACATACCTTATTCAATCTCTTATCTCATGATGCAAGAAGAGTATCAAACTTTCCTTTTGATCTAAGAGGAAAGGTACACATAGTTTTAGGGTGTATATATTAGATTAGCCTTGTTCAAATTCCTCTAAGTGTTATTTTAGGCACATTTATTAATTGTCCTTGTTTTCATTTTAGGTTATTTTCATTTTAATAAGTGCTTGGGCACTTTGTTTTGTTTTTTCCTTATTGCTTAAAGAAGAGGTTCCAAAAAGGGTCAACCTTATCAAATCAAAGTAGTGACTCCATGCCTAATAGACTAGACAAGGAAACAAGAACTGGGTTCTCAAGCATAAAAAACATACTTACTTGTGAGTCTCCAAAAATGTTGGCCATTTTTTGTCTCACATACCAATTTTTTCCTAAGTGTGAGAAGATAGACTTTCAAGCAGGAAATGGCAAGTCTTTATAAGACTTCAGACTTTTGATAGCCCATGACTTAAATGGATTTATAATTTATAGAGTTACAAAGATCTAAAGTAGCAAGTAACAAGGTGTTAAAGACCTGAAATGGTCTTGCACAAAAGGCTTTGGGTTATCTCATTGGGAAGTCTTTGGGTTTTCCAGAGGAGACAACTTCAGCTTTGTATGATATGAAGACATCAGGTTCATCAAGTAGGATGATTTTGGGTTTTCAAGAGTGCTCAACTTAAATTATTTTAACAAGTTGTGAGTAGTTAATAACCTAAAGTAAGGAGCAATCATAAACCTAATTTAGTCATGTGATAGGTTTCTGATCCTTACAAGAGACACAACTTTGAGTTTCCTGGGTAACACAACTTATTTCATTTTAAGAGTAATTAGTAATGATAAACCTGAAGTAAGAAGCTTCAAAATCTTGAATTGGTCATGGGAAGTATAGATCAAGTTTCCAAAGGTGGATGACTTATTTTATTTTATAAGTTTCAAGTAATGAGACATCAAAACCCTGATTTGGTCTTAGAAGTGTTTCTCAGGTTCTCAAAAAGACAAGTATTCTCCAAGTATAAATCCAAAGATCATTGACAAAATTTGAAGGTCGGTCACAAGTTTTCCAAAGGGTCACTACCCTTTCTGAAGGGACATTTCCATTTTACATGGGAAAATTGTCATCAAAAGTGGGGGCACTTACAAAAGATTGGGTCCTTTGCAAAAATCTTGGGTCCATTACTTAAGGGCTTGTTCACTTTTCCAGAGGACCATTGTAATACCTAATCAAATTAGGATACCTAATCAAATTATTTGGGTAAATTAGGCCCAGGGAATTTGACCTAGAAAAAATGTCAAAGGAAATTATCTGAACAAATGACTACGAATCAATTGTCTAAAAATAAAAGCTTGAAAAAATAAGTAATCCACAGAAGCAAGTTGAGAGCAATGATAAACCTAAGAAATAGGTTGAAAGTCATGAGAATTCAAGGATAAGTTCCAAGGAATTGAATCTTGAAGGAGTAAAAATGGAAAGTTTTGAAAGGAAAATTATGGAATAGTCCATGGAAAATAGAAAGGCCCAAGAACATTAAGGTCAATGGTTAGTGAATCTAGCAATATCAATAGATCAATGGACAACAAGGATTTCTCTTTTCATCTACTGCATGCAAAGTGGTTAAAAAAATAATAGACGCATCTAGGTGGAGTAGTGAATATGCAAAAAACTAATTGGGATAGTCCAAGTTGTAGTAAAGAACATGTCGATCCTTAAATGCAAAGGTTAAATCTCTCACACTTGGAAATGATATGCAACTACCACCGATATGGCTCATTCAATTCTAAGAATGAGAATTAAATGCATAAGGAACTCGAGGAGATGGGTGGTGATTCTGGATGGTACATCTTGTGGTCAAGGTAGTTACATGCTTTTAATGCAAAGGGAGCTTAAGTAAAATCAGAAGTCATTAATGACTTCACCCATTTTTCTATTCTCCCACATAAGTCCCTCTTCTCTCTTATCCCCTTCTTCTATATATACAAGCTTTCATGCCATTGTAATGGTTCCCAGAATTTTAGATTTTGTTTTATCTTTCTGGGAGATGAGATATTCTTTGAGATATTGAAAAATATTCTCATCTTGATTAGGTTTGACCCTATCAAGAACTTGTAAGAACTACCTCTTGATGTAATAAAAGGACTTTCTTTGCCTATCTCTTGCCTTGGCTTCATGTCTATTGAGTTATGCACTATGGTAATGTGTGAAGGAGAATCTTCCTCGTCTATGGTCGTCCTTTATGGCCTTGTTTAGGGTATTTTCAAAGCTATTCATAGGTCTGGTTTAATGTTATTTTTGCCATTGATGTGAGCTTTTAGTGAGTCATAGAACTCATCTTTTTTTGCATTCATTACTTCCAAAACCTTCTCCATGAAATGCTAATGCAACTAGCTCAATCTTGAGATTGTGCAAGTTGGTATTATCCTTTATAGAATTAGTGTGGGTTCAAGCTAGTGATATTTTCCCATTTAGCTTTGGTTCATCACCTGCTTATCTTTCTTAGGATCCATTATCCCCTTTATAACCCTTTTACCCATGGAGGATTAGTTTATATTTTAGTTTAGGTGAGCATCAAAGAGGAAGCCAACCTTCTCCAGAGGTTCAACCTCACTACAAGATACCCACAACTTGAGGTTGTTCCCATGCTTATAGTCAGAAGTGAGAGAGCCTAAAAAACTCTCCCATAAAGGATGTGATTCCACACTACAACAAATACAAAATACATTTTTTCTCCTTTATTTTGTTGACAAACAATGCATTCTACCATAAATTTATGTATATCCCCATTGATTCCATCCAAAAATAAATCTTGCTTGATTTGATGATATGTCTTCAAAAATCATGAGTGTCCCCTATTAGAGATGCATGAAGTGCCTAAATGATCTTTGTGTGAGGAAATAATTATTACATAGGTATTATATATATTTATGCCATAATGTGTTCCCTTTCTACTCAATTTTTATAGAAACACTCGAACCATGCTGAAGATTATAAATTAGGACATGTGTATCTTTGTCATTCTCCCATTTTATGTTACAACCCAATTTTTTTTAAACGCCAATATTTATTATATATATATGTGGTACATTAACAAGAAATTAATAATGTATTAGCTCGCATGAGTCTGATATGGTCCATAACTGTGTTAGGACAAACACAAGTACTTGACTAAGGATAAAAATTCCTAAAAGATTCCATTAGGAAGTTAATTATCCTTTGAGTAGTCAGATTGGGCTGTATCATTGTACTTAATGTACACTCATAAATTCCAATCTAGATATCTTATTTTGGTCTTCTAAATAGGACCCTTTAAAGACCCTTATCCATACTAAATGCCTAAACTTGACGTAAAATAATTGGCACCTCAGATAATGTAGCTAACTAACCCTTAACAAGATTATTAAACAAAAAACTATAAGAAGCAACACAAATGATGCATAAATGATTTTATTATCAATCGAAGAATAATCATACTCAATTCACCATTTCAATTATTTAATTAAACATAGAGAACAAAAAGAAGTATAAATTCATAGTATTTCCAAAAGTAATACAATGCTTGACAAGTCAATGATTACCAAAGCTATGAGTTACAAAAAAGCTATTTCAACAACGGGTGCTACCCACTTGAGTCATTTCATGACTTGTAATTGGGATCAAGGAACCCATAGCCTTCTTTCTCATGTTCATATATATATTTAGTAAAGTAATACAATAGAAAGATAAAGTTGTACTAATGATCCTTAGTGTATACAAACGGTATCACATAAGTGACTATCACATCAATTTAAATCAAGGTTTGTTATTCAAAGCAAACAGATCTAATTTTAATTTAAATAAAAAGTAGTGAATTCAATCTTGACCTTCTCGTAGATAAAACATAGTAGCTTTCTACTATAGATTTATACCCACTTGTCATATGGGCATTAACAGATCAAATAACATTTTTTACAACTAGAAAAGGTTTTTAATTGAAAGAATGCAAAAGAAACTTGATAATAATTTTATGTTTCAGCAACCATGCTTATTAAAAAGTTACATGATATTACCTTTTCAAGTTAATCATAGATTTGTAATGCTCTCAAGCTTATCCTTAGAAAATCAACAACTATAAAAAATCCAAGTCATCGTCTACCCATATTATAGTTACGAACTTAATCTTCCTAGCAAACAATAGTATAAAACCCATAAAATCCTTTACTTATTTGTTCATTAGATAAATAAAAAAAACTATTATAATCATTCATAAAGTGTACTCAAAACTAAAATTTATATTTTTTATTAGATTTTATTTCAAGAGAATAATTAATAATAAGAGTTCCTTAATGTTGTTAAGGACAAAATATGAAACCTTAATGATTATAATTTTAGTCAAGAGATCAACTTATACTTAAAAAATAAATAACACAAGATACTTAATAAAGATGTTAGTTACTGAAACCCATTACTATAACAAAACTTCAAATAATAATTTTATCTCTTAATGATTTATATAAATACAAGATCCATACTAAGACATTCTTAAATAATATATCATTATACAAAGTTCAAATATAAATCCTTACAATTAAGACATAATATATAGCTAACAATAATTTTAATGTATAGAAAGTTAACTGATCTCAATAATAACTTCCATTGTTACTTTCCCAAGTCAACATTTAAGAACTTTACCAAACAAACAACTAAACTAACTTATGATTATCTAAACAACATGCTACAATCACATCATGAAGATTTACATGAATTTAGTAGTTTTCAACATCTAGTACTTGCAATTGGCAAAACATGAAACATGATTTTATAGGCATCCAAAATGACTATAATAAATTTAAGTACATATCATCTAAATACTAGATAATAACATCTTACTTTACAATCATGAATAAATTTATATGATAACCCATCATTTCAAATCTTAACTCAGATAACCCAAATATAATATCTTATAAGAAACTTTGCTTAACAATCTTTTACAATAACTGCAATATTATATTAGCAATTTTAAAGAGCTAAAGCATCTAACATGATTTTATATACATTTAGAATGACTTCACTTAACTTAAAGTCATATGTTAAACAATAATAACTAATCTAGATAATTTATAAATTAATGAACTATGTTAGGTTTAACACTTCAACTTTATTCCAATATACCATATACTATTTACAATACAAAACCAAATGAAAATAATACATAATGTATATACATCATGTGTGTGTGTGTGTGTGTGTGTGTGTGTGTGTGTGTGTGTGTGTGTGTGTGTGTGTGTGTGTGTGTGTGTGTGTGTGTGTGTGTGTGTGTGTGTGTGTGTGTGTGCGTGTGTGTGCGTGCGTGCATGCATGTGTGTGTGTGTGTGTGTGTGTGTGTGTGTGTGTGTGTGTGTGTGTGTGTGTGTGTGTGTGTGTGTGTGTGTGTGTGTGTGTGTGTGTGTGTGTGTGTGTGTGTGTGTGTGTGTGTGTGTGTGTGTGTGTGTGTGTGTACATGATAGGGAAACTACAACATTAAAACTACAAGTAACTTATAACCAAGGTTTTTGAAGCAACATCTTAATGTTATAGTAGAGAAGAACACACCCACCTTTCCATCCCTATGAAATCCCCATTGGTGGCCCTAGACCACCCCATCCATCTATTAGATGTGGAGTTTGTTAGTAGGGATAGAATAGAAGGGTAACATAGTGATAAAATATTTTGATCCATTAAAATAATCGTAACTCACAAATAATCTAAAAGAGTGGAAGGATAATAAAATAAGACTAAAAAATAAATCACATTGAAGAGAAATGTATCTATGATCAACTTTAATGCCTTTGTCCAACTCATGGATTGAATCCAATTAATCTCCATGAATCAATAATTAACTATTTGATTCATTAACATTAATATAGACACTATTGTACAAGTTTCAAAGTTAATAACATCAAAATAAAACCATATTTACCTTTATCTTTAATTGCCAACCAATTAAGAATAGACCAAAGGAAAACATAGGTCATTCAAATATCAAAAATGAACTCTATAGTTCACATAATAATTCTCAAGATTAATCAAATTTCATGCATAAGAAGCCCAATCCAAGGATAGTCATAAAAATAAAAGGTACTTTCCTCATAATAACTACTCGACCCAAGTTTGAGTCCACAAATAGACCAACCAAAATCCTCACAACTTTACACTAAATTATAGCCTTTCTATTCAAATAATAGATATTTTAACACTCAATATTCAAGGAAACACATAACTATAGCTAACATAAAAGAGTTACCAAAAATGGAGTGCACAAAGCCTTCTTACAACAACTGCAAGAAAAATATGCATAGTCACCATAAATCAACTAAAACCGAGATTTAACCAACAACTAAAAGTTCTAAGAAGACCAAATAATGAAACCAATTATTTGTATTTTCCCAAATAGGGTAACAGATAATCAAAAATCATAAAGTTCATAATTCCCTAGCAATAAAAATTAACTAATAAAATTTGAATACATGCATAAAGATTTGAATGGTTCAAGAAAACTTGATTTGACCTTATAGGGTTTTAAGTATAAAAGGAAATAAATATTTTGTCAATGATTTCATAAATCCCATCTAAGGATTTAAAACCCCAACATGATCAGGAATAAATCTATACAACCATCAACCAAAAAAATAAAATGCTCAGAGAATTAAATAGAGCCATAACAACATTGCTAAAATATATAATAAAACCCCATTCTAACTTCACACTAACCTAATGGACATATAATAACCAAAAATAGACATTCTATTTAAAGCCATATAAAATCATATAAAGGTCTGCATAACTACCCAATAACTAAACTATGTTTTTAAATGGATTTATAATAAGCAATATAGGTCCAATATGAAGTCTAATGACTTCCCATTACAACTACAATACAATGGCAATGCTAAAATAGTTTGGCATTATAGTTCCATAAACAACACAACCAACTTACTTGATATTAAACCACATAGAAAAAATATAGATATTTGTGACCTCCTTACCTTTGTACCCATTTTCCTTCTCTCTAAGCCCTTGAAAACTCCCTAACTACCAATGAAAACCACCAATATCTACATTCTCACCACTGAAGTCCACAAATATGGCCGACAAAAAAAGAGCCATTTTCTCCATGACTGCAATAGTCCCAAAGAAAATGAAACTATATAAACAACCATTAAATCATAGAATAAAACCAATAACTTTATCTCCATGGTTCCTCAAAGTGAAAATATGACATGTGACTAGGATTTGAGCAAAATGAGCTCAACAAAAAAATAATGTCCATAACAAGTCCATAAAGCTACTTGATTAAATGACCTCAGTGATTGGGTCATAATGACCTAATCTCTCATGGGTTCAAAATCCATCAATTAAAAAACATAATGATCAACTAAGGATCACCCATGACTACTCATGGTCCTTTTTGCATGGTTAAAGACCCTTAGGCAAATATAATAACAATGAACACAAAGTAATCCAACTAAAACTCTTCAATAAATAAATAACCCTCCAAACAAGCAACAACTCAAAACCAACAAAGCATAAATCCAACAAGGAAAATATAATAATAATGTGATCAATCCAAAAATGGAGTGCAGACAATACAAAAGATAGAAACATGAACAACACAGTCAATATTACATATTCAAAGACTTACATGAATGACTTACTCATGAAGCAAACATAAAAATTAAAGGTAAAGTCAACATATCAAGATTAATGGTCATAATCAACTTGACTCATGAATGATCACATAATTTGAATATTACCCTCATATCCACTATTTTTTGAATCCATAACCAACCTAACTCAATTTTCCCTATTCCTGCAATCACCAAAACAATACATCAGTAGTATTTGAACATGATACCAATATTAAATATAATCAAGTAATTTTGAACTAAATCTATCAATATAACAATTTTGCATTGATAATAAATAAATACCAATAAGATAATATAAATATATAAAACTAATCTAAGATAATATAAATGTCTAAAACTAATCATGATCAACATCATAACATCTCTGTAAAGAGTCTAAATAATGTCTATGATATCAATACATAGATTATTGAATCAAAACAATAGCAATAATAAACCATCAAACATGTTAACAACATCTAATTAAACAACAAATAGTGTCATAAAGAGAAAACAACACATCATAAAAAAATGGGATCCTAAAATTCTAATATTACTTCTTCTAACTAATCTATATTTCAAATGGTCATTACACATAACAATGCATCAATGGATTCATCCCTCTTTGAAAGTGCATGTGCTACCACATTATATTTTCCTTTCTTTTAGATTATTTCAAATCCATATCCCTACATTTTAGTCACCCATTTTTTTGTTCTTATGATGACAATCATTGTTCTAAAAATTATTTTAGACTGTCACAATCAATATTACCTAAAAGTGTCTACCCATAAAATAAGGTTTCCATTACTTGACTACATGAAGAATAACCATCATCTCTTTATCATAGATTATCTTGAGCTTATTTTTTTCCATTGAGTAGACAAATTTTGAATGAAATGGGCTTTCCTTCTTATATGAGTACTAACCCCATGCCATATCTTGATGCATCACATTCAACAAAAAATGATTTAGAAAACTAGGGGTCATTAAAATTGGAGTGGTGCACATAGCCTCTGTCAACTTCTCAAATGCATTAGCAACTATTTGAATCTAAGAGAAGGAATAATTATATCACAACATTGTGAGTGGAGCTACTATGTTACCATAATTTGTTACAAATATGTGATAGTAACCTGTTAACCCCAAATCTATGAAGGTTATTAATGGTCTTTGGCACATTCTAGTACATCATAACTTGGATCTTCTTAGGTTCAACTTTTAATTCTTCACGTGAAATAATTTTATCCAATTAATTCACCTCATGGACTCCAAAAGCACATTTGGAAGGTTTCACATAAAGTTGATGTTGTTCTAGAACTAACAGTACCTATTTCACATGCTTTAAATTTTCTTCCCAAGTTTTATTGTAGATTAGTTTGTCATCAAAAACATCAACACAAACTTCCTTAAAAAGGTCCTAAAATAGTATTCATCAAACTATGAAATGAAGATGGTTAATTTGTGAGAACAAAATACATGACCATAAAATCATAATGGCCTTCGTGAGTTTTGAAAGTTATTTTAGGGATATCCTAATCTCTAATCTAAATTTGATGATACATAGAATAACAATCTAGTTTTGTAACATAAATAACACCATGTAATTCATCTAAAAAATCATCAATTACTGGAATAGGAAACTTATATTTGATGGTGTAATTATTTAGTTCTTTTTGGTTGGAGCATATCCTTTGAGTGTCATCCTTCTTCCTCACCATGACCATTGCAGATGAATATTCACTTTGGCTATGTTGAATAATACCTACCTCTAGCATCTACTTACCATATTTTTAGTTTTAATTTTATAGACATATGGATATCTATATGGTCTGATGTTTGATGGTGTACTACATAGAATCAATTTGATGACATGATCATGTTCTCTTCTTGGTAGTATGCCTTTTGAAATTGCACCAAAAATTATTAGCTAGTCATCAATAATCATTTTTAAATCAAGATGTGTAGATACATTTTTTAGTTGAACTTCTATGGAAAAAAATCATGATAACATTATTTTGGCCCTTTTTTTTAAGAATATTCATCATCTAATGTCATCTAATCAATTGGGGAGACTTTTCCTATAATCCCCATAGTTCAAATATCCTACCTTTAGAATGAAAGTATATGAAAAGTTCCTAGAAATTCATCACTATTATGCCCAAAGTTATGAACCATTGTACTCCCAAAACAATGTTAGTTCCACCCATGGGAATAGTAAACCTAAGTGAATTAAGAAGGTAGTTCCCCATGGAAATATTAATACTATGGCATTTTCCAAAATAGTTGACTATTCCACCACTAAAATCATGACTTAAAATTATAGAGATAGATAAATAAAATAAATTAAATGAGTAGAGAACTTATTATTGATGAAATTTTGTGTATGTCCCACGTCAATCAATACATCACCTTATGTTTCTTAAGGAATCTATTATGACTAATTTTCACACCCCTAATTTTTGTGAAATAATATGTTGTTACTCATACCCTGCCAAAGTGATGACCTAGTCATAAAACCTAAAACTACAATCAGAGATCCTAAGTCAATTAGTGTTATTTATTAATATTCATGATTTCAATTTAATAATTTGGTAAATATCATATTTATGAATTCATATTTCCATTGTAGTGGTTTCAAAAAGAATTTATGGATCAATGAATAAAATACGCATATATATTTATCATTGTAGATATTTATGATTAGTTATATTACTTTTCAGTCATGATCAGATTATAATTCAACATTTTTAGTTTTAGATATTTTTATGGTTGAAAGCATTATTTAATAATATGATGATTCAGATAAGCATAGATTTTTAATTGAGCATGATATGAATTTCAAATCAGTCGACACTATGAATAGTTTGTGATGAGTATTCTGCTATTTTCATTATTACGACAATGTTGTATCAGATAATTTGATATACAAATTGATTATAATGGTAATTATACTAGATGAATCAGGCATAAATTTTGTTGTTGAAAAATCAATGCCATTTCATTTTGAAAGATAACTATAATCATTTTATAGAGGGCTCACTTTCATTTCTTAAGATATGATGGAATTTTGAAATTATTGATGCATTGGAGTTAGTTTCATTTAAATATTAAAATATCCTAAGGCTCCAAGTGATTAATCCTAATCTCAAATTTGATGAAAGTTCTTAAATAAATGTTGCCTTGCCTAAGTTGTAAAGGAATATCAATTCACATAGTCTAAGGATCTTAACCTATGAATATTTATCCTAAGGTCTTGAAATGATAGTAATAATAACTATCAAAACATGGTGGTTTTGAGTGTTTTCAAACCTAAGTCTATGAAATGGGTTTAGAAGGTATGAGGATTCATATGAAGGAAATTTGAATTTATTAAGTCCAAGTCTTAATATATATATGTTTCAAAAGGCAAATATTAAATTAGGTTTCGAGGCATATTCGATGAGGAGTTGGTATTCCTCATTGGATGGTGAATTGGCATTGAGTTGACATACAACATGACAAGGTAATTTAATAAAGGGTATATTTTCAGATGTTTTAAGATCTTGAAAGATTTGGCATTAATAACGAGCTAATATGAAATGACATGACTCAAAAGATGAAAGTTAGTAAAGGTTTAGTGGATGTTTTAGTAGTCACTAAATTTGGTTTTTTTAGCTGACTTAGATAGAGGAATTACTAAGTACACTCTTGGTTTCAATGAGTCAATAAGAATTGATCACATCATCAAAGTTAGTTATGGTCAAGGCTATAAAATATAAGTAGGTTAGTTTTTTGTGTTTTTATTTACTTTAGAAAGCTTCTCGCAGAAGTAGAGATCTGGTAGTTTAGGGATTTCAAGTTGTAGAGAAGGATTTCGAGAAAATAGACTATAGGAAAGCATAACCAGGTATGTTGTAAATGATTTTAATAACTTTTGAATTATTTTATGAGTTATTTGGATAGCTTTGGAAAATATAATGATTTTAGTCTACATGTTAATATTTTTGATGAAATCATTAGTTTAGATCTCTACATGTGATTTTGGAAAGAAAGATTACAGTTTCTATTAAGTCCAATATCTATTTTCTTGCATAAATTTTGTTTCACATGGAATGTGATGATTTTTTTTTGAAGCTTAGATATGTTTGTTTCTTTGGATTCAGACTATTCTTTTGAAAATATTGAGTTTTTTTCAGCCTACGCTTTGATACAGTTTCAGTAAGTACATATTATAATCAAATTTTTATGAGCAAGATATATATGAATGTTTCAAACATATTCTATTTTTAGAGAATTGTTTAAGGTTTTGGGTTGAAGAAGTTTTGTTATTTTGAAAATATGTATGGTTTTGATTATGCATAGTGTGAACAAAAAGTTAAGAATATGTGTTAAAGCATTTTGAAATAAGATTTGAGTGAAATGAATTAGATTTTATTAAAGTTAAATAGTCTTAATGAAAATATGAAGAGAGTGATAAATAAGTTTATAGTTGCAAGACTAATTTTGACTCATAAAAATAAGTTTATTTAAAGAGTCATATTTAAGGATTTGATCTTTTATTTGATTCTAGAAAGTTATGTGGATTGAGAAATAGACATGACAGAATTAATCTCGAATTTGTGCAAGTTTGGTATGACAAGATATATATTTATGAGTTCAATTTTCACAACCAAAACAGAATTTAAAGAAATATGGTGAAATATGTCGAATGAGATTATGAAGAATTTAATTTTATTCAACCATTATAATTTTATGGTTTATTCATGATATTGAATCATGATAGTAAATGGGAATTCAACAATGGTTTTTATTTAATTTTGAAATTTAGTTTAATTTCCTTTTGCTATACAAAATTTTTAAAATGATCACTTATAAAAAAATTTGTGATATTAAATTTGACAGCCAAATGATCGTCACCACAAACCAGAAATTATGCAGTTTGATAGTTATTTGAACATCAAATTTAAGTTGGCCAAAAAACATATTAAAATTATTATTTCAAGAAAAATGAAAGTTGTTTTATCGAGATTTTTGGTTCATATTTCACGTGATACAGTCAAAATATTTTTACTATCAAGGTATTTCACATAGAATAGAGAATAATGAAGCAAGTGTTTGGAGATTGGTGTATGATTTGGTAGTAGATTTATTATATACACTATTTTAATTTATTGAATAACAAATATGTGTGTGTGTGTGTGTTATTCAGTAAATTAAAATTCAAAATAGAATCAATGTAAAGATGAATTTTGTTTAATATGATATGCTACTTGATTATTTATTGATTAATTTATATTATAAATATTCTTAGTTGACTAAAAAAGAGTCCTACCTGTTATAAATACCTAGTCTAAATTCAAACATTTAATCTCTTAATACTTTTTAAAATTCTTAAATAATTTTTAATTTGTAATCACCAAATTAATTAACTATTAAAGTTAATCAATAAAATTGACAAATAACTAAGTTAAAACTTTTTTCTCAACCAACTTTGGAGGTTTAAAAAGAGATCAAGGATTCATTTGAAGGAGAGAAACAACATAGGTACTGAAGACTTATAAACTTGTGAAGCCAATCATTTATCTCTCTCTATTCCATGCAATTTCTTTGAGATAGCACGACTTTTATAGATAGACCAATGGTATTTTCTCTGACGATTGAGGATACTACTTAGATAACATAGATATATTCAAGTTTATAATGTCATTTAGAACTGATTATCTAAAGATTATCAAATTTAATATCTTTTGATAATTTTAACTTGTAGTTCTATTCATAAAATTTGAATATTCAGCCCGAATAATGATGGAAACATCAATTTTATGACAAATTATTGATCTAATTGATTGAAAAACTTATCTTTTGAAGATATTTTCTATGAAAAATAATTGATCTAATTTGTTAAGATGAATCTTATTTATTAAAAATCACAAATTTTCTATTTTATAATGTATTTTATTTATATGAGTTTGATTTCTAGTTTAGTTTTTGTTAACATTAGTTTACTTTCTTCGATAGTTTTTATTTATTTCTGATTTCTTTATTTATGTTAGTTAATTTTCTTAGTTTAGTTTGTATTAGATTATTTTAGTTTAGTTTTCTTAAGTACTTGTTAGTTTAGTTTTCTATTTTTAGTAGTTGTTATTTGTTTAGAGTTTGTCTACCTTTTTGGTTGTCATTGATTACTTTCACCTTTGTGTTGTGAGCATGAACATAAGATATAACTTTTAGCAATCTAATTTTTTATCTTTGAAGAGATCATCTAATTCATAGAGTTTACTCTAATGGATAGGTTAGATGATAATTTATAACATAATTGAGATCGAATTATATGATAATAAAGGAATGATTAGATTCTTGGATCAAAGCATTATTTATGAGTAAACTTCTTGATGTAGTTGATTTTCATTTTGTGTTTGATTGATTTGGTAAATATTTGTAAGTTTGATTTAGATTTATTATTAAACATAATAATCCTTAAAACTTTAAAATGCCATTTTATGCACTTTAAGATTGATTTTCAGCCATAGATCCCTTACAATTAAATTAGTATGATTCCATATTGACCTTCACAATAGGCGAATAGGTTTATTCGTTGGTGTGACATTTTTCATCAACAATTTTTTTTTGAATCTGCTAGAGATTTTAAATGAAATGCCTTTATTTATTTATTTATTATTGTCTTCAATGATTCACGTTACCATAACTAGTCATCAATTTTTAATTCATAGTTATCATAATTGATCACCCAGTTTTTTATTCTAGTTTCATGACTATTTATTACTCAGTTATGGAAAACATGGTTGAGCTCACTCAAAAATAGATTTACATCAAAAATTTAATTAAAAATCAAGTAGATCAATATCTAATAGCTTGGTTCATATTTTATTTGAAAGAAAAAAAATCCATACGGGAATATTTGTTACGTTTTCTTTCGAAATTAAATGAAATTCTTATTCCTTTTCGACCAAGTGGTGATATTTTCTTTTTTTTTTGGAAGAATAACTTACCTAAGAATTATATTCAGATTGTTCAAACAATTGGTATTATTGATTTTAGTTCATCGTTGAAGTTTGTTCACATTTCAAGATAAAATCAAGATTTTTGTAAGCTCTGTTCACTTAATCATGATATGTTCAAATGAAAAATATTATCTACTTTAATGTTGCATTTTGAACATGCATTTCTCAAAAAAAAATTATATTTTTTATCTATGATCAAATCATGGCATGGTATACTGAAAATACTTCTCAAAAATTAGGTTATAGTTCATATACTTCATCAGAATGTTTTGATTTAAATTTTTCATTAGATTCAAAATTAGAGCAATTTAATTCATTTAATGAATCTGATCAATCATCTGATAATATATTTTCTCTTAATTCTAATTTATTTTCTAGTGATGATTCTTTGTTAAATGAAATTACTCCTAATTTTCTTTCTGACATATCTAATGAAGGTGATGTTTTAAAAAAAATTGAACTAGAAACTCTTGACTTAAATATGAAAATTTCTTTAGATTTTGAATCTAATTACTTTCTCAGTAAAAATCATTCATCTGATTATGATTTTATTACTATCTATAATAATATCAAATCTAATTTGAGTCCTTCTGATAACTATCCTAATGTTTTTGATTCAAAAGATCACCTAATAACAAAAATTTTGATGTTAGATTTAGTTCTATAACAACAAGAAAATATGTTTGCTATGTTGCAGACACCAAGATGAATAATCAATTGATTGAATTTGAGTATGAAAATTTAGTTTTCTAGATTATTCTGATCACAATACAAAATTAAAAAGTGAGTATGATACTATGAATGTTTCAAATTGTATGACTCTTGAGAGTTTGAAATAATAGATCCTACTGAATATGTTAAATCAAAAGATATTCAAAGTTATTTAGAAATAATTGAATAATTGCGTCAATTTATTGATCAATATTCCGTTAATCTTAACTTTAAAAATATTTATCTCACTCCAAATCAGATAATTAAGCTTTTATATACAATACAAAACCAAGAAATGGTTAAAAGCATGCATAAACCTGATTTAATTATATTTATTCAAGGTTATCTAATATGTTTATCATGTTGTCTTGTTACTTTTAAATCATATATCTTAAATTATCATGAATATTTATATATTGAAAATAATGCCTTAAATTATAGTTATATTGGAGGAGATATTTTATCATTTATTCTTATACCTCCTTCATTCATTAAGTTTTATTTCTTTATTTTTGTTAGTTTCCAGTTATGGTGTATCTTTCATTTTGTCCCACAATAGATGATTTTTTATGTTGGTTAATGATTTATTTCTTTTTGGTCTATAAATATATTTTGTCAATTTTTTTTTGATATTTTGCTCTTTTTTTATCCTTTTTGGGATTGTGTTCTTTTTTTTCTTGTTGTTTGTTTGTTTTCTTACTATTGTTTGAATTTTACTTTTGAAAATATCAATAAGTGTTTCAAATGGATAAAGTTTTAAATTATGAAGGAAGAATATGAAGATGCTAAAATTATGATGTAAGTGTTAATTAATTTTATATATTACACTTTATAAATTTAGTTTTCTTTATATATAAATAATATAAGCTGAGTTATAACTGGTTATCAAAGTTATACTGCATTTTTAAAAATTATATTTGAGGCATTTGATTTCGTGTGTGCATCCAGTCTAAAATTACTTGTTATATCATTCCCTTTATCCATGCCATGCTAGCCAAATATCTCATCCCTTAATGCATTTCATTATAAAGAAGTTCAAGCATAGTTTCTTGAAAAATGATTTACCTAAATCACACTCTCAAATTAATGTCATTATAATAGGCAATTTGATTGCTACCCAATTTCATATTTGAAACTAGTAAGCAAGGTCACTAGTGTAATGCCTAATTTTCACAACCCTGATTTTTCTAAAATAAGATGCTATTACTAATACCCTGTCATAGTGATGACCTAGTCATAAAACCTAGAACTGCAATCAGGGACCCTAAGTTAATTAGTGTTATTTATGAATATTCATGATTTTGATTTAATAATTTAGTAAATTTTATATATTTATGAATTCATATTTGCATTATAGTGGTTTCAAAAAGAATTTGTGGATTGATAAATAAAATATGCATATATATTTATCATTATGGATATTTGTAATCAGTTATATTACTTCTTAATCATGGTCAGATTACAATTCAACATTTTTAGTTTGAGATCTTTTGATGGTTGAAATCTTATTTAATAATACGATGAGTCAGATATGCATATATTTTCAATTGAGCATGATATCAGTTTCAAATCAATCAACACTATGATGATTATTCTACTATTTTCATTATTATGACAATGTTGTATCAGACAATTTGATATACAAATTGATTATAATGTTAATATTACCAAATGAATCAGGTATAAATTTTGTAATTGAAGAAGCAATGACATTTCATTTTCAAATATAACTATAATTATTTTATATAAGTCTCACTTTCATTTCTTAAGAAATAATGGATTTTTGTAATTATTGATGCATTAAAGTTAGTTTCATTTAAATATCAATAGATCCTAAGGCTCCAAGTGATTAATCATAAGTTCAAATTTTATGAAAGTTCCTCAATCAACGTTGCCTAGCCTAAGTTTTAAAGGAATATCAATTCACATATTCTAAGGATCCTAAACTATGAATATTTATCCTAAGGTCTTGAAATGATAGTAATAGTAACTATCAAAACATGGTGGTTTTAAATGTTTTCAAACCTAAGTCTGTGGAATGAGTTTCGAAGGCATGAGGATTTATTGGAAGAAAATTTGAATTTCCTAAGTCCAAGTCTTAATATATATGTGTTTCAAAAGGCAAATATTGAATTAGGTTTTGAGGCATATTCAATGATGAGTTGGTATTCTCCATTAGACAGTGAATTTACATTGATTTGGCATACAACATGGCAAGGTAATTTAATGAAGGGAATATTCAAAGATGTTTCAAGATCTCAGAAGATTTGGCAGTAAGAAGGAGTTAATATGAAATGACATGCCTTGAAAGGTAGAAGTTAGTAAGGGTTTAGTGGACATTTTGGTAATCACTAAAATTTTTTTCAGCTAAATTAGATAAAGTATTTGCTAAGTACACTCTTGGTTTCGATGAGCCAATAGGAATTGAGCACATCATCAAAGTTAGTTATGGCAGAGGATGGTGAATACAAGTAGGTTAGTTTTTTGTGTTTTTAATCATTTTAGAAAGCTTCTCATGAAAGTGGAGCTCTGGTAGTTTAAGGATTTCAAGTTGTAGAGAAGGATTTTGAGGAAATAGACTATAGAAAAGCATAAATAGGTATGTTATAAATGAGTTTAATAACTTTTGAATAACATTATGATTTATTTGGATAGTTTTGGAAAAGATAATGATTTCAATCTACATGTTAATAGTTTTGATGAAATCATTGGTTTAGATCTCTACATGTGATTTTACAAAGAAAGCTTATAGTTTCTGTTAAGTCCAATATCTATTTTCTCGCATAAATTTTGTTGCACATGGACTGTGATAAATATTTTTTTTGAAGCTCAGATATATTATTTTTTTGGATTCGAACTATTCTTTTGAAAATATTGAGATTTTTTCAGCCTACACTTTGATACGATTTCAGTAAGTATATATTATAATCAGATTTCTATGAGCAAGATATATATGGATATTTCGAACATATTCTAATTCTAGAGACATTTTTAGGCTTTTGGGTTGCAAAAGTTCTATTTTTTTGAAATTTTATATGGTTTTGGCTATGCACAGTGGGAATAGAAAGTTATGAATATGTGTCAAAGCATTTTGAAATAATATTTGAGGAAAATGACTTAAAATTTATTTAAGTTAAATAGTCTTTGTGAAAATATGAAGAGAGTGATAATTTTTTTAATAGTTTCAAGACTAATTTGGACTCAAAAAAATAAGTTTATTTAAATAGTCATATTTGAGGATTTGATCTTTTATTTGATTCTAAAAAGTTGTGTGGATTGAGAAATAAACATGACAAAATTGATCTAGAATTTTTACAAGTTTGGTATGACAAGATATATATTTATGAGTTCATTTTTCATAGCTAAAATAGAATTCAAAGAAATATGGTGAAATATGTGGAATGAAATTATGAATAATTTTATTTTATTCAACTATTATAATTTTCTGGTTCATTCATGATATTAAATCATGATAGTAAATAGGAATTCAACAATGGATTTTCATTTGATTTTGAAAAAGGTTTCAATTTCCTTCTATTGTATAATTTTTTTAAAATGATCGCCTATAAAAAAAAATTTGATATTAAATTTGATGACCAAATGACCATCACTACAAACCAAAAATTATGCAATTTGATGGTCATTTGAATGTCAAATTTAAGATGAGCGAAAAAAATATTAAAATTATTATTTCCATCAAAATGAAATTTTTTTAATGGATATTTTTGTTTCATATTTCATGTGATACAATAAAAATATTTTTAATCTCAAGGTATTTCAAAAAAAAAAAAATTGGAAGCATGGTATTGCACATAGAATAGAGAGCAGTGAAACAAGTTTTTGGAGATTTGGTGTATGATTTGGTATTAGATTTATTATATACATAATATATATGTTATTTAGTGAATTAAAATTCAAAATATAATTAATTTAAAGATGAATTTTATTTAATATGATAAGTTACTTGATTATTTATTGATTAATTGATATTCTAAACATTCTTAGTTGGTTAAAAAGGGGTCCCCATCAGTTAGAAATACCTAGAATAAATTCAAACATTTGATATTTTAAAACCTTTAAAATTTTTTAAATAATTTCTAATTTATATCTATCAAATTAATTAACTTTTAAATTTAATAAATAAAGTTGACAAATAACTAACTAAAGTTAGTTAAAACTTCTTTTTCAACCAACTTTAGAGGTTTAAAAGGAGATCAACGATTCATTTGAAGGAGAGGAACAACATAGGTATTAAAGACTTATACACTTTTGAAGTCAATCATTTATCTCTCTCTCTCTCTTCTATGCAATTTCTCTGAGATAACATGACTTCTGTAAATAGACCAATGGTACTTTCTTTGATGGCTGAGTATACTACTTAAAAAATGTAGATATATCTAGTTTTGTATTGTCATTTATAATTGATTATATGAAGATTGTCAAGTTTAATCTCTTTTGATGATTACATATTGCAGCCCTATGCACACAATCTGAGTATTCATCCTGAATAATGGTCAAAACATAGATTTTATGATAGATTGTTGATCTAATTGATTGTAAAAGTTATCTTCTGAAGATATTTTGTATGAAAGATGTTGATTTCTCAAATAAAATAAATCTAATTTGTTAAGACATCTCTTATTTATTAAGACTCACAAATTTTATGTTTTATAATTTTTTTAATTTATTTGAGTTTGATTTCTAGTTTAATTTTACTTAACATTAGTTTACTTTCTTCAATAGTTTATGTTTATTTATGATTTCTTTCTTTATGTTAGTTATTTTTATTAGTTGAGTTTGTATTAGATTATTTTATTTTAGTTTTCTTAAGTAGTTGTTAGTTTAGTTTTCTATTATTAGTAGTTATTAGTTTTTAGAGTTTGTCTGCCTTTTTGGTTATCATTGATTACTTTCACCTTTGTGTTGTGAGCATGAACATAAGATACACCTTTTAGCGATCTAATTTTATATCCTTCAAAGATCATCTAATTCATAGACTTTACTCTATTGGATAGGTTAGATGACATTTTATAATATATTTGAGATTGAATTATATGATATTAAAGGAATGATTAGCTTTTTGGATCAAAGCATTATTTATAAGTAATCTTCTTGATGTAGTTAATTTTCACGTTGTGTTTGATCAATTTGGTAAATGTTCTTAAGATTGATTTAGATTTATTATTGAACATAATAGTCCCTAGAACTTTAAAAGACCCTTTTGCACACCTTAGGACTGATTTTCAACCATAAGTCCCTTTCGATTAAACTGGTATTATTCCATCTTGACCTTTGTAATAGGTGAATGGATTGATTCTTTGGCATAGCATTTTTCACCATTAATATAATCTTACCACCTTCATAATTTGAGGAGTACGTATACCTAAAAGGGCATGAAATAAGATATTAGGGTGAGAATCCTTTTGTTCCTCCTCTAGATCTTCCATACCATCACCTAAAGCATCATCTTCTTCTTCATTTTCATTGGCTCATTCAACAAAGAACAACTAATTTTTAGCACATTTATGTCATTTTATATCACAGCCAAAACCTAACCCTTTATCACACTTCTCTTCAATATGTTGAGGGGTTAATATTATAGGTTGAGAAAATTATGGTGTTATGAAATTACATTCATGACCATAAGTGAAAGCCATCGTTTTGACCAAATATTTTTTCTCTGTTAGTACACGAATGGTATAGCTTCATAAATAAATGTTGGATTAAACATGTAAAGCTCAAGTTGAATATTATCCTTGATCCCCCTAGAGAAAAAGTTATTCATGTTGTTCTCATTGATGTCATCCATGTGTAGGGATAGATTCTAAAATTATTGAATGTTAAATATAATCCTTAACAGTAAATGTTTTTTGCAAATTTTATAACTGAATTATGTAGTTTTTTGAGACATTATTTTGATAGTGAATTTTTATCTCCTTAAAAAACACAAACCACATAATAAGAGTACATTCATGTTTCATTTGAGTACATAACCATCTATACCAAAAAAAATTATCATGTTCTAGCTAAAGAGATGTTGTGATCACCGTTTGTGTATGTGAAGTCTGATGTAGATTAAATACATTTTCTAATTGATTTATCCAAGTGAGTGAATCCTTACCATTGAACTTATAAACTTACACCTTTGATAGCATGTGCTTTGAACTAGTATTAGATTTATGATTGATCATATTAGGAGAACTCAACTGGAGTGCTAGAGGATTATTTTACAAAATCTAAGCCATAATAGTGGTTAAATGATCACTTAGAGTTGACAACCGATGCTTTATAAAATTCATTTCCCTTTTTAATACATTGAGATCATCCTTCCTCACCATGCTACATATATCTAATTTAATTTGTTGAACCACCTCAAAAACTAACAAATCTAAAGTTTCAAACTCCATGTTGGCCTTGTGAGGATTTTTTGAACTGTTTTGGCATGTACCGCATCTACAAGTGTTAGGACTAGCCATGTATAAACCCTAGGAGGGAGAGTTTTAGGCATAAAAAATTGTACCAATAGATTATTCCATTGTGGTTATCTCATTGAGATGAATCTAATGATTGCTAATTTTCTAATTTTCAAAAAATGACTTTGAACAATATTGTAGTGGTGAAAAAATTAAATTCTTCCTAAACTACAAGTTATGTTTTTTTATCTTATAGCTCTTAAGATTACCAAAAAACTATATCTAAAAAATAATGCCATATAAACTGGTCCAAATAGATGATCTGATACCAGTTGTAATGAAATTACTTAGATGTTTCACAATAATGGAATAATATATCACATAATTAAGAACATAATAATTAGATCCACTATAATAATTGACAAAAGAGTAAAATACTTGATAATTATTACTGAGATGTTTTGAGGGGAAGCATCCAAAATAATTTAATAAGAGTAGACTCATAATATGATGATAAAATATTAACCACTACCTTATATATATATATATATATATATATATATATATATATATATATATATATATATATATATACACACACACACACACACACACACACATATACATATATACATATATATGTATATACATATATATATATATGTATGTATGTATATATCTATATGTATATGTATACACACACACACACACACACACACACACACACACACACACACACACACACACACACATATAATTATGGTTAAATGCAATAAGATAATATAAAAGGTATGTAAGCCACAAGTCGACCACACATATCCATAGACACATTATAGGTTAAGGGCGTAATAATATACATCACATAGTTTAGATTAGCAAAGTGACCATCAAGAACCATTTTAAATATCAATTTGCTAAAAGATGTAGTTCAATGTAAGAAAGAGGATCATAATGGTTTAAGAGTGAGTAAGAGTATGAAAATCCAAGACAAAGGTAATAAATTTGAAAAGGAAGATGATAGGTATGGAAGAGATGGATAAGATCATCATCAACATGGTAAAATAATGGGATATTGTTTGAGATAATATCGATGATTAGTCAAATGATTTTTTGTTTTGGAACTATTGTGTCCATCCTTGCTTTAGTTTATTGTTATTTCTATGTTGTTAGTTTATTATTATTATTTTTTATTGATTTGCTATTAATCAACAGTGTTTTTTAAGTTTTTGTTGTTGTGGATATTGGATAACCATTCTTTTGGGGCTTATTCATCATTTTATTATGTCATCTCCTTATACAAGGGAAGGGTCCCATTCAAAACCATCCTTTTAAATTTATTCAAAAGATGTGGGAAAAAAGACATACAACATATATATTTCAATGATAATACCCAAGTTGACTCACCATAATCTTAAATTTGGAAGGTTAATGTACCAAAGATCCTTACAATTTTGTTAAAATAATTTTTAGGTGTATGAATAAATTTTATTAAATTCATGACAAATTTATAGGGAACCCAACTTGTATACATGTACCATACTCGACCTATGAATTATTTGATTTTTTGGATACCCACCCCACCCCATCCAAATTTAGTCTAGTATACTAGCCATATATATAAACGGTGTGTTAGTCTAGTCCTCAAAATTGTTAAATTTTTAGAAGTATTATAATAGATGGTTTAATTATTCATGGTTTGGTTAGTGTATTTCTAATCCTACTAAACTAACCATATGATGGAGTATAGATGATAGTTTGGAGAGATGGCTCCCTAAATAGAATAATATCTAGTGACTACCAAACCTCCACCTCTAGTTATAGTTATATATAGGGGAAAGGAGCTCATGCATCCATCTAGGGAGCATCCTTATCCATCTTATATATACATTATCTGATCGATAGTTGAGGGAGAATATATATTTATTCAT